>VRLP01010073.1:5000-10754 GCA_009660295.1 Lophius piscatorius
ACTAATGAGTAAAATATGAACTTTAAAAGTAAATTATGATTAAAACCAGATAGAGTCGATTCATGCTCACCAAAGTTGAACTAAATCAGACCAACAATTAATAATAATAATAATAAGTTATGGCCGTGTTTTTCTTAAAGAAAAGAAAGATTCAGGTAAGCTAAATATAAGAGTTAAATATACTAAAAAATTGTTTTTCGTAAAAAAAAAGTGCCCTCAAGAGAGCAGAGTATGAACAATTAGAGTAAAGAATGATATAAATAAATAAGATATCCTCAATTTGATCCATATGCGCTAGATTTGGTCCAAATCGGACCAACAGTGGCAAAATTAAGGCCTAACAATTTTTGAGATAAATCTCCCTCTAGTGTCAGAAATATACAACTGACTTTTCTCAAACTCAATCCAGTTCTTCTTCACAATAAGGTCTATGAGGGTTTACAATTTGAAAATGATCCATGACATAGTTTTTAAGTTATGTCCAAAACATTGTATTTTGTAAAATAAAAAAGCTCCCTCTAGTGAGTAAAATGTGAACTAATAGAAGATAATATGATATATACAAGACAAATCTCCTCCAGTTGATTAATGAGAACCAAATTTGGACTAAATTGGACCAACGGTTGAAAAATTATGGCTTGAAAACTTTCAGAGAAAATGCTCCCCCTAGTGTTGGAAATATATAACTGACTTTTCCCAAAATCACTCCAGTTCTTTCTCGCACTCAAGTCTCTGTTGGTGTAACATTTGGAAATGATCCTTGAAATGTTTTTTGACTTATTGCATAACAAGAAGAAGAAGAAGGATTTGCGGTATTATCATCCGCGGTACTTTAATAATAATAATACATTTAATTTATAACGCACTTTACATTTGGATCAAATCTCAAAGTGCTACAAAGTAAAAGCAGATAAAAGCATCGATAAAGAATATGATAATAATTATATAAAAATATGAGCAAAAATGAAAAATGTTAATTAAAAGTAGAAGAAGTAGGATTTGCGGAAATATCATCCGCGGTACTTTAATAATAATAATACATTTAATTTATAACGCACTTTACGTTTGGATCAAATCTCAAAGTGCTACAAAGTAGAAGCAGATAAAAGCATCGATAAAAAATATGATAATAATTATATAAAATTATGACCAAAAAGGAAAAATGTAAATTAAAAGAAGAAGAAGTAGGAACTGCGGAAATATCATCCGCGGTACTTTGTGGTATTGTTATATCCCCGATATTTTGAGGACATCATAAATATGCATAATTTTCTTGGAAATCATAATTTATTTTGCCAATGTGATCACTTGAAGGTTTAACCATCGGGACCCGTAGACAAAGACCGGGGCTGATAAATCCGCGGCGCGCTAAACAAGCTTGTCAAAATGATATGCAGCGGGTATAAAAGGTAAGATAAAGATGGCTGCAGCACTCAGAAAAAACACTAAACTCGCTGCTCTCTCAGCGTCCGGTCTCATTTCTGATTTTCTTTGCAGTAAGTCCCTGAGAGGGGAGACAAATGAGAGAAAATAGCCCCCGCCGTAAATAAAATCCAACTTCGTCAGCAGCGATTTCCTCCCGTTTGCCCCGACAGCTTCTTTTTTTTTTCCGCGCCGCGATGGAAACACCTGCCGCACGTGTACGACATCAGCTGTGAATAATTCAGCGCCACCAAAGGTTAATTTTCTATTTGCACAGTGGAGGATTACCATTACATTTTGAGCTGCAAATTGTATCTCCCCTTTAATACCCTCTCATTTCATTCCGGGGTCTCTTTGTAGTTGGAACCGGCGCCGGCTATATTTGGTAGCGGCCATCTGTTTATTATTTAGCTGGTGCAGCCTGACTGCATCAGGGAGCCAGGAGCTGGAGAGCAGCTCTACCTGGACCTGGTTGGGTCTTTACCGGTCTCCCCGGTCTCATTAAAACCCTGTTAACTTTGATAATCCCTGGCAAGAACTTGCCCTCTGTGGCCCAGTGAGCAGGAGAGGAAGACTTTTAAGTGCCACCGTTTAAGAGGTCATGATGTCGGTGTGTGGTAACTGCTGAGGGGTCACATCATGGTACCACGCTTCGAATATCTGTATATATGTATATATATATATATATATATACATATATATATATATATATATATAAAAACGAAAACTGTTCACTGCACAATAAGCCCCTCCCCCTTAATGAATGCAAGACATTCGGAAAGTAAGCTGTCGGCGACTGGAATGGTCTTCCTCAAGGAGATTGATGAAGAACAGCAGTTCTTCAAGTATTTTTGTACACCTCAGTGAGAGTATTTAGTACTTATTGCAATTATTCAGCTCATAATAAGTAAAAGAAAATCGGCCAATACAACAAGTGAAAATCTTCTCGGTAAGATTTCTTCAAATAAGACGTGACATTTAAAAAAAGGACGTTGATAGTTACATTTATGAGTGCAGCTAATTGAAGAGCCATGTTCAGGTCACATGATCTCCATTAAAAAGATACACAAACATCCACCCAATAATAAAGTTTGAATATTACCAGAAAAAAAAAGAAAGAGTCATGAGAAATGATCCGTTCTGTTGTCGGACATTTCTCACCACAGACTCTTAACGATGAAACCAATAAAGCAGAGGAAACAGAATCATCTGATAGCAGTTATGACTAAAGGTTCATATTTTCCCACCAGATTAGACCGGGTCCGATTGTGAAATCCAGTTTACTCACACATTTAACGAGACTCTCAGCATACTTTCTACTCTCAGATCTCAAACACGCACCAACTGCAGGATTGTCCAATACTGGGTCATCAAACAGATGCATGGAGTCACGAGGGTCCCGCCTCTCTGGAGGAACATGGGGGGGGGGTTATTTATTTATTTATTAATTTATATAAACTAATTATTATCAGTAAAACATGGATGTCCATCATTAATATACTGTACTAATATGTACTATATGTATCTCCTGTATGATAATATTACTACTATATGTGTACTCTATAATAATATATCTACTATATATATAATATATAAGATTATATATTTACATGTACTGTATGATAATACATCCACTTTATATACTATATAAGAACATATATTTATGTATGTATCTGTTTGTGTACTATATGATAATATATGTACTTTATATGTACTATATATGCTCTATATTATACTTTATTTGATATATGTACTATAAATACCACGTTTACTATATATTTACTGGATGATAATATGTTTGTACTATATAATACTATATTTACTATATAATACTATATTTACTATATAATACTATATTTACTATATAATACTATATAATACTATATAATACGATATAATACTATATTTACTATATAATACTATATTTACTATATAATACTATATAATACTATATAATAGGATTTAATACTATATTTACTAAATAATACGATATAATACTATATAATACTATATAATACGATATAATACGATATAATACTATATAATACGATATAATACGATATAATACTATATAATACTACATAATACGATATAATACGATATAATACGATATAATACTATATTTACTATATAATACGATATAATACGATATAATATGATATAATACGATATAATATGACATAATACGATATAATACGATATAATACTATATAATATGACATAATACGATATAATACTATATAATATGACATAATACGATATAATATGATATAATACGATATAATACGATATAATACTATATTTACTAAATAATACTATATAATACGATATAATACTATATAATACTACATAATACTACATAATACTACATAATACGATATAATACGATATAATACTATATAATATGACATAATACGATATAATACGATATAATACGATATAATACTATATAATATAATATATATATTATAATATATATTATATAATATAAGTATGCAGAGACCAGCAGCGTCACTGAAACACTGAATCCTTCAGCTGGCGGACGTGAAACTCTCGTCAGTAAATTCAAACACACAAGAAAAAATAAGAAACGGGAAGAAACTGGTGAGGATGAAGATACGGCGAGGAAGACCCTGGTTCTCCTTCCTTCGGCGAGACCTGGAGGCGATAGCCCGGCTTTAATACGTGCCAGCAGACGTGTGCGAGCGAGCTAACGTTAGCCTGACCACGGAGAGAGATCTCACTCCTGAAGGTCAGACTGGACGACCCCGACGGTCCACCAGCAGACGACAAAAGACTCCAGGACCCTTGTCCTCCTCTGACTCTCAGGGGGTCGGCCGGATTCTCCTGGGGTGCGAGTCCGGGTCCGGAGCGGTGAAGCCGGTCCCTAACAGGTGTGTCGGCGCTCCGGCATTAACAACAACACCTGGCCTGAAGCCTCAGAGACCAGATGCTGCGCGGCGCCATCAGTCAGCGATGTGGATCACAGACGAACCCAGCTAAAACCGTCGCAGACGGCCGATACCACCCTCCTGATAACGCCTTATCGTTTCAAAGCGAACAAGAGGAATAACTTTTAGTACTTTCTCCAGGCTCAGAAGAAAAAAAAAAGACAAAAAAGAAGAAGAGGAAGAAGAAGAAGAAGAAAGAAAAAAAAAGTAAATTCCTCGCCGCTGAATTAGAACCAGAGGCTGAAATGAGCCAGAAACCACCAGCATGTGCTGAGAAATTCCTGCACCCTTCTGGTGGTGATTATCAAGAGAAGAAGAAGAAGAAGAAGATGAAGAAGAAGAAGAAGAAGAAAGGAGATGGAGTAGGGGGGGGGGCTTTAATGAGAGAGCCTCCATCGGCCTGCAGTCGAGGCTATCAGCTCGCCTTCATGATCATCTACCGTACGGCGGCGCCGATAACGGACGGAGCAAAATGGGGATGCCTCGTCTTTTTCTTAAATTTTTTTTTTTTTTAAAAGTCAGCGCAAGAATTTTGTTTAATCCACAGAGAGCCGTTTAACATTCCTCGGTGAAAAATGTACATCTGAGAGAAAAGAAAACACCCCTCTTTTCCACAACATGTGTCGCCGCTTTGATGCCTGCAGTGAGCTGAGACTCCTGATTTTTATCAAAACATTTAAAGCCACTTAACATTAACAAAAGTTTCTGATTCTTTCCACCGTGAAACATCTGCACCCCCACACACACACACACACACACACACACACACACACACACACACACACACACACACACACACACACACACACACACACACACACACACACACACCAGAATAAGAAGGGAGGGAATTAAGACGGCGTTAAATCAGACTTATGCGCCGAAGCGAAAAATAAATCTGTCGGGAAGATTTAAATCGGATTTTTTTTTACTATATTTTACTAATATTAAGAATTTTTGTGTCTCAGAATCAGCGAGAAATACTTAAAATATTTTTTTTTTTGCAAAAGTCACACGCTATCTCTTTATTTTCTTTTGTTTTTATTGTAAAACGTGTAATTTTGCATCTTTTTTCTTGTTTTTCATTGAATCATATCTCCTTATCCACTTCATAAATATTCCCCTGTAGAGATTTATAAAGTTTCTATCTATTCAGTAGAGCCATATTTATAGATTTATAATAATAATAATAATAATAATAATACATTTAATTTATAACGCACTTTACATTTGGATCAAATCTCAAAGTGCTACAAAGTAAAAGCAGATAAAAGCATAAATAAAAAATAAAATAATAACTATATAAAAACATGACCAAAAAGCAGCAATGTTAATTAAAGTTATAGGTTCTGCTAAAAAGGAAAGTTTTAAGTCCTTTTTT
>VRLP01010074.1:0-10753 GCA_009660295.1 Lophius piscatorius
TGTGTGTGTGTGTGTGTGTGTGTGTGTGTGTGTGTGTGTGTGTGTGTGTGTGTGTGTGTGTGTGTGTGTGTGTGTGTGTGTGTGTGTGTGTGTGTGTGTGTGTATGTGTGTATGTGTGTGTGTGTGTATGTGTGTATGTGTGTGTGTGTGTATGTGTGTGTGTGTGTGTGTGTATGGGTGTGTGTATGTGTGTGTACATGTGTGTGTGCTGAAGGGGAGGAGAAAGCGATAAAGAATGAATGTAAAGAAAGAAGAAGTGGGGGGGGGGTCGTGATGCGGTTGCCTTGGCGATGGTAGTCACGTCCTGGGTCGTCTCGTTGTCCCGAGCAACCAGACATGATGTAAGGTGGGGCTGAACTTGAACTGGACGGGAAGAGGAGCGACAGATTCATGAAACGGTGGAGGATGAACTTTTAACCCACACACAGTTCAGTGCCGGGAGGAAACACACCTGTAGCTCACCTGAGAGCAGAACGTCGAGTGTCCAAGGTCCAACAATCTGTCCTGGAAACCAAACCCAGAGACAGAAGTTGAAGGACCGGGACCTGGTCTGGATTAACCTCCCAATTCTGCTTACTTTATGGTGACGGGACAGGAAGTGGGTATGTGGACAGGTGGACAATGGTGACGGGACAGGAAGTGGGTATGTAGACAGGTGGACAATGGTGACGGGACAGGAAGTGGGTATGTGGACAGGTGGACAATGGTGACGGGACAGGAAGTGGGTATGTAGACAGGTGGACAATGGTGAGGGGAAAGACGGGACTAGACCTAACAAAGACCTGAACCGTGGTTCAGACTCTGAGGTGTTACTTCAGCTTCACTCGTGGCCTGGTCAACCGCTAACGACCAGTTTCCAGACAGTTGAAGCAGAACTAAACAAAGTTTGTACAGGATGTGGCGGTTGTTCGTTTTTCCTGGAGGTCATACAGGAAACTACAACAGAGGACACTTCCTGTTGTTCTGAGTACCAACGGTCACATAGGAAGTAAAAGTTTCCTAACCATTAGATTCTTATTTCCTTGTCGCTGCTAACATCTTCTCTCTCTCTCCCTCTCTCTCTCTATCCTCAGTGGTACCTGGGATAAGGACACTAGAAGCCCCTCCCCCTACTTCCACCTGTTCGACAGATTGCTGCAGCCTCCTCAACCTCTCACCTCCGATGCCAGCTGCGACAGAGCGTTCTGTCATGCCCCGCCCTTCCAACCTGCCCCCCTCTGCGCCTGACTCCGCCCCCACCAGCACCAGACTCAGCAGTATCAGCATGGCTACAGCGGGTTGACCCGTCCCCGGGGTCAAACACACGCTCTGTAAACTCTGCGTCACAGACTTGTCCGTATGACGACGCCCACATTTTGTGCCAGAGCCCGTCCTCACTTCCTGTCGGACCAGGCTGGGAGTCTTTGGCGGGGATCGTCACAGGACCGGATCACGAAGGTTCTTCTCTGGTGAAACTTCATACGCACTCTCCCGGCATTCTCCCCGCCCTCGTCCGACCCTCCGACCCCCCATCCAGGTGGACCCCGATGGTTTTGGGTTGGTCGGTGGACGGGATGATTGACACATCTCTTTCCAAGGACATGGACCGGTGCTTAATGGAAAGAGTGGATCCAGAGGTGGTGCTGGAGGACGACCCACCTTTTTCACAGTCATAACACAGACTAGACATGAAGGGTTGGGGTGGGGGGCGGGGGGTTCTGAGGGGTCCGGGGACACGGGCTTTGGTGATGTGACGACCAGTCGCTGGTGGGAGGCTTCGGCTTCTGGGCTCATTGATTTTTCCTCTCGTTAGCCGTCATTTCAGCTGCTCCCCTCCTCTTCCTCCTCGATTCCACCCTGAAGTGCGGGTGAACCTGCGGCGCCGACGGTGGTCCGAAAGCGCTGCAGGAAAAACGAGGGGAGAGGGGAAAACTCTACCAGTGGAATATTGATCATGAGGGAAGTGCAATTTTGAAGGCTAGCTGTTGGATCGTTAAATATCTTTGTAAGATAGCTTGTTGAGAAATATATTTGAGACGTATTTTCCTTCCAGTCCGCCGACGCCTCTGGGACTCTAAAATAGTGGGGTACGAAAAGACGTCCATGACGGCGTGAAGAAGAAACCGCGGCCTTGTGAGAAATAATGGCTCTTCATTTTGTGTTCATCTTAAAGATGCTAGCATGCTAGGACGAAAACAGAATCCCTTTAAGAATCGGTTTGTGCAGAATGGATTAAGTTATTTACACGACATCGTTCCACGTTAACAGAAAAGGTATTTCTCACCAGGTGAAGTCAGGAACGCATTTCCTCCGGTTTCCGTTAGCACGATAATCTTTTAGCCGGTACCACCCGGAAACGGGCCGGGTCTCCTAGAGGTCCCGTCCAATCAAAAGCACTTATTCCCGCAGTCGGCCGACGGGCCGTCGAGTGAAATCGGGGGGGTGTGTTCTAGTGGTAAAGAGGCGGAGCAGACTCTCTCCAGCTTCACATGCAACTTCATTTTGATCAACTTTTCTTTTTGCTTTCCTATAATATCTATATAAATATATAAACACTCGTACGACCTTCACGCCGGTCAAAATGTGAAAAAGAAGAAAAAAATCTGCATGTTCTAGTGTTAGTGAGGAACTTTTCATAGATGATGTAGTTAGTGAGACAAAGACACTATATTGTAAACCCGACATCCGGCGCCGTCTTCTACCGCTCTCCTTCACAACCAACCAGCTCTCCTCGCTTCTCGGCATCTCCACTTCCTCTTTTATCCCCACTTCCTTCCTGTCCATCCTGAGGTCCATCCAGCTTTTATCATCATGACACGTTCATTTTAAAGTTGCACGAAAAAACAATTAGTTCCTCATCGATGTGCCTTGAGCCTACGGCCCGGTCCGGTCCGGTCCGGCAGAGAAGATCCGATGCCATATTTTTGTCGGCTCTTCCTTCTCTTCCCGTTAAATATCCCCTCCACGCCCGAGACCCTGTAGGCCACGAGAACAAATTCCATCAAAGCTGAAGAGGAACGCCGTGACTCCCGAATTAGCGGCTCGGTCCGAAGCGCTGGCGCCGAGCCGAGACCGGCGCCAGACGTCTGGGTGAGATTTTGTGGAATGAATAAAAAGTCAGTTTAAGTTTGTAATTGATCTGGACTGAAGGAACCGACGGCTTCAAACCGACGCCCACATGACTCACGTGACTCACATGAGTCACATGACTCACGGCGTGACGTCATGTGACTCATGTGTGCGTTCCATCAGGAGAAGTTTTACATAAAGGATGACGAGCCTCGTCACATTAGCTGCTTAGAGTTTTTGGTTCTGGCCCGCTAACCAGTTAGCTGATTCCGTTGGCGACTAGTCCCAAGCTGTTGTCCCCCACAGCAAGCGTCTATCCCTGAAAACCCCCCAACCCCAGGCATGGTACCATCGACCCCCCTGACTGAACTCCCATGAAATGTGAGTTCAGTCTGTTTCCATGACGTCAGCAGTCTGTTCTAGGATCAGATCCCACATGATATCCCCGACCTTTCAGGGATGTGATGACGCAAATTTCCTCATTTCTCACACGTCGTCGCTAGCTCATTAAACACGGTTAGCATGGCCGCCATGATTGAAAGGTATTTGCTGAGCAAGTTTGAATTTTTGTAAAAAAGCTAATTTTGCACCTTTGCACCTGGCGACGCCTCTTCCAGGAAGTCCATCGACTTTTAATCAGGAATTTTAACCTCAAGTTGGAATTTTCATCTCCAACAAACTTTTGTTGTCTGCAGCGATTCGATACAAAGTTTACGTAAAACCGCTCGTACGACTTTTACATTGAAAACCTTCTTGGAGTCGGATGCAAACAGGCTAGCTCATGGTTTTCCAGCCGCAGGAAGTTAGCCCAATACATTTTCTAGGACTGAATTTATGTGACGCCAATGACGCAACATTTGTGCTATTAGCATATTAGCATCAGCTGTTTGCAAACCTTCAAAATCAGGAATCTGTGTCTCGTGAAATTAGCCTAGCGAACGATGCTATCATCTATCTCGGTCAACTTTTGTCTCGTTTTGCAGACTTCTTGCTCATTTCACTAAATTTTGTGATGCCGAGATCTTGCTAGGAGCCGATGGAGCTAATCATTGCTAACTAGTCATAGAGTATTTCTTGTTTACGCTGATGCTGTTGGTCCCGTCTTTAAATTGTCCATAAATGACGGGAACTTTCTTTTGTTTGTTGCCAGAAAACTTCTTCCTGGTTAAATTCTTCTTCTTCTGCTCCCAGAGATGAAACGAGGACATGAAATATGCAAAATCTGCTCGCACTCTCTTCCCTTGTCTTACAAGTTTGCTTTTCCTTTACTTTAAAGTGGGCGTGCACGTGACTGAGCCCCGCCTCCGCGGTCAGTCCCTAAAAATAGCGACGCTCTAGCAAAGCTGAGATCGCGTCGCTCGCGGAACTTCCTTCCTTCCTCTTTTTGATCGTCCACCAGATGGCGGCAAATCCTCCATCCGGCTATTTTCTTCCTAAATTCGGGTCGCGATCAAGCCTTAAAAACACGTCCGACTTCTTCTCCATCGCAGAAAACATTTAGGATGAAGACTTAACGACCCGCCGAGGTTTTAGCGTCCGACCTATTTGACCTCTTGTGTGTTCAGTCCATCTCTTAAAGGTGCAGTCTGTAAAGTTCAGTGCTGAAGCCCCAGATTCAGCCTCAGCTACTCAAGGACCATTGGTGGTCCTCAAGGGTCACATGATCACCTCTTCACAGTTCAAAGTTCACAAGTAACATAAACAGGATCAGTTTAAGATCAGTTTGTTGTTGGGAGGGGGTGGTCCCTCCTCGGTTCTCGGTCCCAGGAGGTGAGAAGGGTCAGCAAGGGGGCCACCTTCACCCCCAAACCAATACATCCAGAACCAGAACCGCTGGTAACGTAGTGGAAATGTCGCGAACAGAGAACGACCACACGGCCATTCCTCGCCCGCCGCGTTAAACCCGGTGGTGGACCCTGATGGACCTCTCCAGGAGACTTCTCATGACTTTGGTCCTCAGGTTTTTCTTCCTTCGTCGGCGAGGTTTCACCTCCAGGTTCTCTTACTCGGGTTTAATAATAAGTAAAATCCTTCATTGGTCAAAATGTGGGGTGGGCCCCGAACGGCAGGAAGTACCGGCTCCGCTGCTCCAGGAAGCAGCTAGCCATCTTCATCCTGAACCTTTACAAGTTCCTTTTCCAGGTGGTTATTCCTTATCTTCGTCTTCTTCGTTGATTTTCAGAGGCAACCCGAACCCAAATTTTCTTTCTGCCACCCGAACCCAAAAATCAAGAAACTTCCTATATAGAGTTCTCTCGGTCTGATCCAGGATACGGTACCAGAGAAGAGGCCCCGCCCCATCTGGGGATTTTACGGACTGCACCTTTAATGTGTGATGGCTCAGTAGTTGCACTTGTGTGGGTGGCGTGTTTCCTCTCAGCGCTAGTTCGGGCCCGTTGACCCGTTAGCCTCAGCGCTAGTTCGGGCCCGTCGACCCGTTAGCCTCAGCGCTAGTTCGGGCCCGTTGAGCCGTTAGCCGTGAGTTGGGCATTAATTTTCTGCACTAAATATGAATAAATCGTGAAAAAGTATTACGTTAAAAATATATCAGCTTCAAAAGAGCGAAAGGAATAAAAGAAAAAAAAAAAAAGAAATTGCACGGACATTTTTTTTCGAAGTGTCGCAAAAAAAAAAAAAAACTCGTGAAGCAGCCGATCATTAAATCAGCGGCTTCGGGCCGCGAGTACGAAAACGACAGGATTGCACCGTTTTTAATGAAAGAAAAAAAAGAAAAAGATTATATAAGCAATAGTCTGGGCAGCGTTGTTGTTGTTGTTGTTGTTTGTGTTCTGGTTCTGGTGTGGTTTTGGTTCCGGTACGGCGGAGAAGAGACGTGTTTGTATGTTGTATAGTTTGATTAATTACACTGATTTTAAAGCTGCCCTATTTTATAATGCAGGACTTTTGTAACATTGATTAAAGGAGGAGAAAGTCGTGTTGTGAACTTTCTGATCGTTTGTACCGAGGCCTCGTCACTAGAACCGCTTCGGCTCCTTTATCCGGGGAACTGGATCTGAAACTTTTCCTCTTTCCTTATTTTCTTCTGGACTTTTTTTTCTATGTGTTTAAGGACGTGTTCCTCCGGGGGGGGTGACGCGTTGATGCTGGGAGGCAGCAGGGGGCGCCGTGGCGACGCTCTGCTGTTTGTTTGTTGCATCGGTGCTGATGAAGCTCAACTCTGAGGAAAAGCTTTTTTAATGCATTTTAAATGGATTCTTCTTCTTCTTCTTCTTCTTCTTCTTGTTTTCTGACGGTTTGTTTAGTTTGAGGCGAAGACGAGGACAGACGACGTCCCCACGATGAAGGCATCTCGGCATCTTCTTTTGTGTTCACCATTCCATGCAGGAAAATAAACAGCTTGATTATGCAACATGATTCTTTTTCTTTTCCATCTGTTCCTTTCTTCTCCTCCTGCTCCTCCTGCTCCTCCTGCTCCTCACATCCACCGCTGCTCATTCCAGCATCGCATCCATGCAGCAGATCATGGAGGACGGATGTTGGACGCTTCCAGTGAGGAAGAGTTTCTGCTCAGCGTTAGGAGACCCTGATAGACCCCCGACCCGAAGCTGGAGATGTTCAGAAGGGTCCTGAACTTTTGGGTTCTGCTCGATTCTATTTCGCATGTTCTGGGCAATTAGGACAGTTAGCTCAGAACATCTCCAGAACTAAAGGTCTTGTAGGATGGTCAGAACCTCCCAGAGTGTTCTACTACTGCAAAGAGATAGTGACAGGATGCATCATGGGAAGAAGGCGGTGTGATGTTCTGCTGGGAAACCTCGGGTCCGAGCTTCATGTGGATGTTCCTCGGACACATACCTCCTACCTGCCCCCATCTGGAGAAGATGATGGGATGATGCTCCTTGACTTCCTGTCAAGGAATGTTTGAGGAACACTTCAAGGTTCTGGACCAACAATTCTGATCCATGGAGGCTCCACCTCACAACTTCCAGGACTTCAAAGATCTGCTGGTGACGTCTTGGTACCAGATACCACAGAAGAACCTTCAGAGGTTCTGCTGGAGTCCACTCTGTGTAAATCAGACAAGCAGAGAAATTGTCCACGTCCGTATTGATGCTATTTAATGCTAATTGTCCAACATGTGAATTTAGAATCCAGCAGTTCTCCAAATGATTGAGACCCAAACTGAAAGTTCTGGGTCCAGGTTACAGGAGAGTGGACCATCAGGAGATCCTTAAGGGTTTCTGATGTCCCACCTGTGGATAAGTCCGACTCAGTGTTTCATCCAAAGGATTACTGTCCATCACTTTAAGTCCCAGAAACTCCTCCGGCCGTCTGGAACCATTTTATTCAGCAGAAGTTTAAGAGTTAGCGACTAAAATATGTTGTTGTTTTCCGTGACCAGCAGAAGACCTCATTGTTCCTGAGGTGAACAATATCATCCTCATTAGTTTACGACACTCAAAAGTGTTTTTAAGAAATGAGCAGAGACTCTTAACCCGCTGGAAGCCATGAAGGGAAAACTGGCGTTGGTGGTCATGGTGGCTGATGGAGTGGCTGAATGCGAAGCTCTCCGCACCATGTTCTCGTTCTCCAAGACGAGGCTGGGAGAACGATGAGTCCAAACGGCAAGAAGCTAACCTCTACCATCTGAACCAACGTGCTCACCTGCGTTAGCTCTTACAACATGCTAACTCACAGCCTTCTGAACAAACATGCTAACAACTAATTAACATGCTAATCCTGAGAAAGGTTTCAAAGCCTCTGACTATTCCTTGCCGCTTCACCCGTTGACCCCGGATCTTGACCGGTCCGAAGTTTGTCCAACCAGTGAAATGACGGTAGAAGGGGCGGAGCCAAAGACTGACATAGCGGCTCAGGGAGAGAACCAGCGGTCTCGGTCTCTCGCCTCTCGCTGCCCCTCCTCCCCACTGTTGCGAGCAGAATTTTGAATTAGAACTCAGCCCTTCAATCAGGAAACAGATAGAAATGAAGGCGGAGCTAGATATGCTAACGCCTTTGTTGTAGAGTTTACGGACCCTTGGGTGGGCTTGTGATTGGAATGGGACAGAATTCCTCCGGTGTAGACGACGACTTTTCTAATCAATCGGAGTTCTTCCAGTCACCGTCGAGACTCAGAGAAGAACTTTGACTTTTCTTCTCCGTAATTATCCCGATGTTTTTCCAGAAGTGTTTCGGTGTGTAACTAGTTTGGCAGCGTCGCCGCCACATCCGCAAGACAGACATCAAAATGTTCGTCTCGATCTGGACCGGTGTTCTGTCGCTGAGTCGATCCGCAAAACAAGCAACTAGAAGAAAAAAACGCCAAAAAGGTTCCATCAGGAAACGTTTGAAATCCCGCCCCTTTTTGAGTCCCTGTGAGTTCGCTCTTCCTCAACGTAGAAACGCCGTTAAAAGCTCCGGGGAATTTGGACTTTATTTGTCCCAGTCGGCATTTTGATCACTGAAACGTTTTTTTTTTTACAATATCGCAGTTTCACCTTGGGGTGAATTTTTTTGGCTCCGTTTAAAAAAACAGGGAATGTTTTTATTTTTATTCACAATTATTTGAGTTGAAGTGTAAAATGTTAGAATCGAGATTCTTGAGAAAATGTTCCGCGTCTGTCCGAACTGATGTGAGCGTCTCCCGGCTGAAGAAAATCCTCCTTCAACATTCGTCGGCCGTCGCCGCCACCGCCGGGGACGGAGTATTAACGGCATCGGTTTGGAGCATACGAGGGGAACCCGGCGGAGGAAGAGGAGGAGGAGGAGGAGGGCATGAATGAATCCGTGTCTCGGACCCTTTGCAAAGATGTTTCTTTACCCCAAACCGTCTCGGTGCTAAAGCGTTCTCATCGGCGCCGCTGACGGAGGGGGGGTTAGCTTGAAGGCGTGACCATGCTTCCTGACGGCGTTTAGAAGCATGACAACTATGCACTGACTTAAAAACAAACTCTTCTTCTTCTTCTTCTTCTTCTTCTTCTTCTTCTTCTTCTTCTTCTTCTACCGACCGGGAAAATCTGAGAAAGACAAAAAAGAAAAAACCCAAACCAGCATATTAGGTGATATTATGGGATATGATGAAACGTAGTGCCTGTGACCTCCTGTACTCTAACGCTCCTCCTCCGTCTGTCCGTCACTCCTGACCACCAGGAGCCTTTGCTGTCGGACCCTCTGACTTTTACCCCGTGTACCCCAGTAACCAGAAGGAACCGCATGATCCTCCACGGCCGCTAAACGCTGACAGCAAAGGAGAAAAGATGAAAGCCAGATTATGTTCCTGTTTTTGGTTTTTTGCTCCCACCTCCACCTTCATCCTCCACCTTCATCCTCCACCTTCATCCTCCATCCTCCATCTGAGGGGTGTGCCGCCATGATGACTGCCGATCGGCGGACCGCCGCAGACTCGTAGGGTCTGAATCCTCGCTGTAACCCCTGAGCCCTGTTGTTTCCACTGAGACTGGGGAAGCCCCCCCTCCATGCCCCTCCCCCTCTCTCTCCCCCCCTCCAGACAGTTTCCTGCAGGATCGATGGCCTCCAGCTTTTTCTGCCCAGCTCAGCACTATCTAGGACCCGATCCTTAATCATCGAGCCTCCGCCGCCATCTTCAAACGAGCCGCCACTCCTCCAGGATGAGGGAGTTTTAGAGAGGGGTACCTGGGAGACCCCCGCCCCTCCTCCCCTCCCCTCCTGTCTCCCCCCCGGTCCCAGGCCAGCTGGGGTCGATCGGTTCGTCTCAGTGAATCCTCTCCGCCGTCGATGCTCGCTCTTTGAAACTAAGCAGTTTCTTCCACTGGTGGAAACTTTGGGCGGACAAACTTTATTGATGACAGGACAGTTTTCTTTAAAGGGCAACGCCACCAATTTTACGAGTTTCCCTTCTTCACGATTCAAATCCAAACTTTATTCTTCCAGAAATGTTTCTTTCAATCCATTCAGCTGAGAGGCCAGAAGACATTAGCATGTTTTAGCATATTAGCATATATTAGCATACGCATAGGAGTATGATAATAATCAGAACCAAAATGTCCGATTTGTGTTTGAACTCATCAGGTAATACTGTAAGAAGTATTGGGAGTTCTGATGTTCCTCCTCTTCCTCCTCCTCACGAAGGTTCTTCTTCCAACAAACAGACATAATAAAGGAATAAAATAAATGTAATAAACAAATAAGGCAATTTTTAAAAAATTCAAAGCGGCGATACATAAACACTACATAAACACTACATAAACACTACATAAACACTAAATAAACACTTTATAAACACTACATAAACATTACATAAACACTACATAAACACTACATAAACACTAAATAAACACTTTATAAACACTACATAAACATTACATAAACACTTTATAAACACTACATAAACATTACATAAACATTACATAAACACTACATAAACACTACATAAACACTTTATAAACACTACATAAACATTACATAAACACTACATAAACACTACATAAACACTTTATAAACACTACATAAACATTACATAAACACTTTATAAACATTACATAAACACTTTATAAACACTACATAAACACTACATAAACATTACATAAACACTACATAAACACTACATAAACATTACATAAACATTACATAAACACTACATAAACACTACATAAACACTAAATAAACACTTTATAAACACTACATAAACACTACATAAACACTTTATAAACACTACATAAACATTACATAAACACTTTATAAACACTACATAAACATTACATAA
>VRLP01010075.1:0-10745 GCA_009660295.1 Lophius piscatorius
CTCTTTTTCAGTTCCGTAACTGCATGCTGAGCACAATTGGAATGGGTGGCATGGTGGAGGATGAGAGCTCAGTTTCTGCCAGCAAGACAGAAGTGTCTTCTGTCTCTTAAATACAGAGACATTTCCTTATACCTGTACATTTCCCCTTCTACTGTCTCTTTGATCTGGAATAATCCTCGATCCTCGGACTAAGTGCAGTTAAGAGGTCTGACCTACCAGTGATGAACAGCTCCAGGAGTCATCCTATGAATTGCATTTTGCTATCTTTTTTAAAGGATATTGGAAAGAGTTTCTCGGGTCAAACGTGTCATGTGAATTCAAATATTGCTAAGATCTGTGATGCTGTGTATGTGGATGCTCACTTTGATTCCCCCTGCTGTCAGAAGAATAGTTGTTCCTGAAATGGTGAATCTACTTACATCCTAAAAAATATTTTACCACAAAATACTCTGTTGGTCTTTTTTTCTTACATCAACAGGAATGCATTTTGTACTGTATTTTCAAAATGAGCAACTATATACGATGAGAAACACTTTTTGTCACTTGCTGGGTTGATCATCATGAACTGTAAACATTATGTATATATATATAAAATAACATAGATAAATAAATGCATGCATAAAATTCTGTTGTCGTGTCAAGTTCATTTCAAATGCAGGATGCTGGTTGTCGATAATATAAATCTACAGCCTAAAAAGCTGTTTATTCTTGAAACATAATGAATATTCAACAAATAAATCAGGATTTTAACGTGTTTAATGAAACTAACTGAGCGTGTATTATACTGCTATTCACAGTGAAACTGACTTGCCAAATGTTCCATATGTAAGTGTTAGCCAAGGTCAACATATGCTTCTGAATCCCGCCGGTAGGAGGCACCTTAGGATCATGTTCCAAAGGTTACCTGATTATGACTGTGCAGGGACAAAGGGGAGAATGCTAAAGCTAAATCATCCTAATCCCATTGACATGGAATAAATCAAGGATATGAATGTTAAACTTCAAGTTTTCATGACCCTTATGTACATTGGCATAGAAAGGCAATGAAAGGCAAGGCAACTTTATTTATATAGCACGTTTGACAAATAATGCAAATCAAAGTGTTTTGCACAAACAATCAAGAACATTAAAAAAGAACATTAAGAGATAGTTAAAAACATTTATAAAACCTGTGGAAAAATAAAAAATTTAAAGTGAGCTTCGAACTCCATCAATCTTTAATTGTCATGGTACGTTGATCTGACTTATTTTGTAGCTGTTTGTTAGTTTAAGATTGTTTCCTGTTTTATTTTGAATTATAGTACTGTAGATTTCCTTCCTTTAGTTTCGGATCCACTTCCTCCTGTCCTGGCTATATGTGTGCGTGAGTCGTGCCTCCTAATGTGTCCTCCTTGACTGTTGAATGTTGTCACCTGTCGTCCCAAGCCCTCACCTGTTGTCCATTCGTCTTGTTACTCTTTGTATTTAAGTCTGTGTCCTGCGCTATGTCTTTTTCAGATCGTCTGCGTAACTGCCTGTTAAACCCGCCTTTGGTCTCGACCCAGGTTAGCTCCTGTGTATCACTGTCCTTTTTGCTCCCTGAAGCCAGTGTAAGTTTTGGTTTTCTCAGTGTTCATTATTTGGTACTTTGGAATTGTACAGCATGATGTGTTACTTTGTTACTTTGGATCCTAGTTTGCGTCTTTGGATTATTATTTGGTACTTTGTTATTTTCATTTGTTGTGCCTTAGTTTTGGATGTATATTTTCGCCTGTGATTTTTGAGTGTGCCTGGTATGTTATCCAGAATGTTTTTGTTAAACCATATTTTTGTTCACCTTTTTACCGGTTGTTGGCATTTGGGTCCTGTAAAGAAAACGTAACAATTTCACATAGAAAAGGTAAATAACCAGTGAGAACTTACTTTGAATGGCATGCACCACATTATCATGGAACTCCCTATGAGGCATTGACGTCAGTCAAACTACATCCTCCAGCCTGGTCTGCACTGGAGTGGGTAAATCCTCAATAACTGAGTTCCAGAACAAAGTTGTCAACACAGGGTTGCTCTCAGCATATCCCTCAGTCTCTTGCTTCCACTTTTTCATTAGTCTGGTAATATATGTTGCTGGATTGACAGTATCAGAGAGGGGTTCGCCCTTTAGGGCTTAGGGAGCTATCTTGTTCGGATATTAAGTCCCAGTGCTCCTCACAACACTGCTCGATAGGCATTGAACTCATTTCAATCTACCATGGGACTTATCATCCAACAACTTTCACTGGGACGTTATATGTTGTCCTTGGTGGAAGCCCCCATGGGGGCCCAAAGTCCACACATTAAGACTGTGTGGCCTTTGGGCCTACACAGCTTTAATGTCTTCAAGAAACAACATCTTTCCAACAGTTTCCTCTTCAAAAGGCCTAATCCACCTTCCACCTCCCTCATGAATGTCAGGCAATCGAGAGAATAGCACCGCAAGGTCATGGGTTTTACACGGTATGTAATATTCCCACGGTTCCTTTTATCAGAATTCGAAATTTGCCATCAGTATATCTATCTGGTGGATATATGTTTGGTCTGTATCTAAGATCATAAGCTTTCTCAGTCTGATCACTTTCCCTGTTTCCCCCAGCTTCTCCTACCTCCCCCCATTATTCTCTAGATATCTGGCTTGTCTCTCTGCTTCCCCCTCCCACTGCTCCTTTCTCACACACACTTGTATGACATCTATCTATGTCTTCCTCTAACTCCTGAATTACAGCGTGATCTGTTTCAAGTATAGAGTCAATTCTGGATGGATCGAAAGTTACCCAATAAGATTCTCAAACTGACTACCCTCTGGACATCTCATTTCATTCTGCATAAAAATAAAATATCTGGGCTGGTTTTATTTCGCTCACATTCCTTTCAGTGCTCGAGTATTTTGGAATTGGACTCTGTGATCTGTCACACAAGGAAGAGGTTTGGTTTAAATTCAAATGAATCAGGCCTGGAGTGACCAGCAGGGACAAATGGAGGACAATTGCATCCAAATTCAAAGTCCCCATTGATGTTAACAGTTCCTACCAGGGATTGGTGCCACCTTGCGCCCTTTGATAATTTCTGTTTCTGATTTCTGTTATCCATTTTTGTTATTATCTCTTTCAATTCAGTAAGACACTCTCATGATTTTTCAGAAACCCTGTCCTTGCATTTTTAATAGTTTTATTAGTCCCAATTCCAGCTCTCTTATTAGTTGACATTTCATTCTTTTGTCTGTTGGTTGTAATCTTTAATCCTACAATCCATGTCCTCACACACCTCAACATCAAACGCTCCCTCTTTTTGGCCAATTGGGGTCTAACCCTTTGGTGCATTTTTCTCATTTCTCTGAGCCTTTTTGGAAGTCTTTCACGTATAGTGGGTTTTTTGCACTGACAATAGCTAATATATTATAGCTAATATATATATATAATATTTTGCTCCTTAGGTATTGAACAATTGTTAGATTGTTCAATACCTAACCCCCCCACCTTCCTAATTCCTAACTCCTTATGGGTAAACTGGGGGAGAGGACTGCAGAAAGGGGGGCGAGCTGGTGCACCGCCACACAGCCTTCTCCCAGTTGGCTAGTGGCGGGAGAGTCACTGCTCCCAATGAGAGCAGTAAAAAAAGGAAAAGGGGGAGCTCCTCCTCTCTCAATCCCACCAAGAGATCCCCAAAACGTCCATTAGGCTCCTTTACCCATCAACATAAGATCAATGCCTCGAGCAGTCAGACACACAACCTTTGTTACACGGACAGCAATAAGTAAATATTGCTGTCTGAGTAAAAATATCTGAGTAGCTCCTTCCGTCCTTTGTCCCTACTGCAGTCAGAATCTACAACAAATCCTTTTGAGGCTGTATTGTGTCTGAAACCCAGAACTCTGCTTCCTCACTACACACCATGTGTGTATCTGATAATCATGAATTAACTACACACAATGTGTGTTTCTCTAATGTCACTATTGCACATCTCTAACTGGAGTATTTAAATATAGAAACATATTTAGATAACCCATCGAAGATCGGACTCTTTCCTTTTTCTTTATATTTGCATGCACTTTACTCCTTTATTTTAATTTACCATCAAAAGATCTGTTTCCCCAGACCATCATTGACCCACCACCAAATCGGTCCTGCTTGATAATGATGCAGCAGCATTACGTTCTCTACAGCATCTCTAGACTCTGTCAAACCTGCAAAATGACCTCAGTTTTCATCTGTGAAGATAACTGGACACTAATGGAGAAACTGTCAACTATGCTGTTCTCTGGTGAACAGCAGATGCTCCACAATGCTCGGCTGTTAGCACAGGTCCCAGTAGAGGACTTTGGGCCCTAATGCCACCTTCATGCAGTCTGTTGCATTAGGGGGCTGCAGGTACTGCCAAATGTCACAAGAGATATATATAGATAGATAGATATATATAAATATATCTATATTTAAATATCGATCGATCTATCTATCTATCTACATATACATATAAAAATATATCAATGTGTATGTATATGTCTGTGTATATGTTTGTGTCTGTGTGTGTGTCCTGTAATATTTAGAATATATTATAAAAACATTACAACGGATTTCATGATGAGTTATTTGATAATTCCATTACAGGGATTTATTTAATAACTCATTCTTAGCGTCTCCTTTTTCCTTTCTGCAGGGCTTGAGCCAAGCAGAAGGGAAAACTAAGATGCTATTAGCCAACGGTACCATTTGTTATCATTATCGTGAGATTCCTCTGTCACAATATGTTGGTGTGTTGTTTATAGAGTTATAGAGTTGACAGTGAGCCCATTCCCTGTCATCTTTGAACAAGGTATTCGCGATCACCATTATTGCTCCTCTTTAGCTGCCCACGGGTGACCAGATTTCTGCAGGCGCCATGTAAGCTAACACTGGTTTACCCATTCATATAAAGGCAGAACTAATATCAGTGGTGGGCGAGAGGTTTTGCACCTGGGCCTTCAGCACTATACTTCCACAAATATACTGGCCTCAAATACCTTCACAGTGACACTGAAGATGCAGGCTGCTGTAGTACTACTTAACAGCCCATATTCAAAGAGACTGTAACATTTATCTAGTGTAATAAAGTGGATAAAACGAGGTTCAACATCATCATACAACCACCATGAAAACAAAACGTAAAAAATTGAATAATTCAGGGTGGACACAGAACTCACTGGTGGAATTCTATACTTCTTCTGGGACTGCTTCAGGATTTCGCCACCTCCCGGGGGTGAGCCAGAGAGGACGGTTAATTAAGCGAAAGTTATTTTTCTAACCTTTTCGGACTTAGAAAAATGTGTTATAATTTGTCAACTTTTTGTATGCAATTTAACAGTGAAAATAGGGATGATTAGTAAAACTACTACATCCCTATTTTCTTCATTAGTAAAACTGAACAAGTCAGTTTCGAGTTGTCCTGTAGTTGTTGAAATATTAAAATACTGAACATAATATATATACCAGTGTTGGGATTTTCATGTTTGTTAGCATCAACTGTTTCACAGAATTATGGCAGTGACACCAAATAAAGGGCAGAGCTGTGTGACAAAAGTGGTTTCTTGTTGTGAGGTGTGTGTCTATAATGGTAAGTCATCGTTATTTAACTTCTGCTATGGAGATACATTTGTGTGTTTCTATTGAAGCAAAGATACTGGGCATAGCTATGTCTCACTCTGTGTCTGCAAAAATACTTACCAGTTTCACAAAATACATGGATGTATCTGCAGAAAGGCAGCAAGTGTTATATATTGCAGTCAGTACAGCATCATAGTATTCATCAAGTATTAGTTAGATGCACGAATCAAGTAAAGAAATATCCTTATTTGTTTGTAACCGCCACGAAAAAAGTTTTTTTTTTAACCCTGCTATGTGTTAAACCATCTCTTTCAGTTTCAATACAGGTTGAAATCAAAGGGCAGCATGATAAAAAAAAACTTCCCTTTCAACATTTTTAAGCTTTTTAAGAATTTTTTTTGTGGTTATGGCTGTTCTTCTATTAGTAGAAAACATTTTTATGACAGATGAAAAATGAATGTGATCAGAGAACAATGGCATTGCCTTGGTGAGGGTATGTACTTTATTAAGTGTAATTCCAGGTAAATATTAAATCAGTGTAACTTGAACAAGCGTTTGTAGTTCGGGCATCAATAGGTGGTTGCATTGCATGGCCCAAAGTAATTAAGTTGTGCCGCTGAATGACAGAAGAGGATCATGTGATTCCTGGACAGCATGTATAGCAAGCATGAATAACACATCTCATTTGGGATAATGTCAATGAAACATAAATCTTGTTAAGGTTTACCTCCAAGGGTCGCCATAAATCCCTCAATAGTACAGCCCAAGGGCCCCTAAGAGAAATAGCACATAAAGGAACCATAAAAGCAGACTGTGAATCCGAAATTGCACATGATCAGTCTAGCCACTGCCATATTGACAAGGATGAAGTTGAGAGGCTGCCGAAGCTTCTTGTTCTGAGCGGTGACCAGCAGGGTCAGGACATTGATGGAGAAGCCAGTGCAGATTAGGAAAAACATGTAAAAAAAACCAGTAGCTTGAACATCCATGGATCTGCCAAATAGTACTTTGTATATTCATAAGGATTCCTCACAAGCCCTGTCCTGTTGTTCATTGGGATGTAGAAGTTCTACCCCACTGTACCGTTCTCCACCTTTTGAAGTTAGGATTTGGCTTGGCAGAAGAAAATAACCTGGGAGCACCGTCAGCCAAGATCTGTTCTCTGTCTTATTACATGTGATCTGAACTTTAAGGTTATATAGCCAGCATAAGCAAAGAGGATCCGCATGCAATCTGTCAGACTATAATCACTAGAATGTGTCACAAAATCCCGAAGGTCACTTTCTTTCTCTCTCTTTTGCTATTTCTCTCTCTCTTTCTTTCTCCTTCACTCTCTCTCTCATCCTGTTTCTCATTTTACTACATGAATTGAAATCAAATTCAACATGACAAAAACTGCTCTCAAAAGCATTTAATGAACAGGTTCAACACACATCCCTGTCCATCTAGCCCCTAATGCTGCTTCCTCTGACTGAGATTTCTTTCGACCAACGTGTGTGAACTGTATACAACTTAAATTCAATTAAGCATATTTAATTGAACAAAATGTGTTTATAAGCGAAAGATAATTAAAGGCAGCCTCTTAACGAGGCTTATAATTTGATTAGCTCACTATCCATTTAGTTGAGATTCAACTAACTAATTGTTAAAGGGATTTAAGAGTGCTTGTCAGTTCACGGTAAAGCCGGGCTGCAGATGTGCTGCAGCCGTAGACAGAAGACTGGATTGTGGATACTAGATATTCTACACTCCTGATATTTTAAAGATGCAGGATTTTGATTTCTTGGTATTCTAGCAAGTGGTACACAGGCAAAAACTAAAATTGATCTTTTTATTTGAAGGAAAGTTCAAACATTAATGTGCCTGGTACAGTAGAAAGGCACTGGAGCTCATGTCCGCCCTACGAGAGAAGGGTCACACTGTTCATAAATAACTAATGATCTAAAGGACAGCCAGAACTAAATACTAATAACAATAATTAAAAACAAATAATGAACTTTGGGAGCAAGAGTATGTCAAAAATAAAGTGCCTATTAGAACATTATTTGACACAGTTTTTCACCATTTATCATTCAGGCATATTCATAGAGACCTACGGCAATAGGTTTAAATAAAAATGAAGGAGAACATAGTGGATATTTAAATGAACTCCAGAAGCCTTTTAGCAGGTAAAAGAAATAGTTTTACATTTAACTTTTCCTTAATTAAAGAGTAATAGCTCAATCAAGACACAGAAACACTCATTTTGAGTAAGTTTATTTTAAATAACATTTTAATGGTTTTGTTATAAGAAAGATTTTCTTAAATTTCGACATTTTTTGTCTAGTTTTAAAGCTCATTACAATATTTCATGACTGTAGTTTTTTTCAAACTTCAAAAAATCTAGCCAAGCAAGACTGGAACCCCTATAAATTAAATGTATTATTATTATTATAGGCAGATTTTTGTGTTTTTGCACGTTTGATATGCATGTCCCTTAAGGCTGTTTCAGAACAAAATATTTGTCATGTACTTGTTGTCAAGACTTTGTGTTTAGGAAAGTTCCTAACATAACAAAATGGCCACAATGGACCCAGCGGATTAATGAAATAACTTACACACTCATCTGCATCAATGTGGAGTGGATGAAGAGTCCTCATGAGGAGGTACAACAGGCCGCTCTCCGCATCGCTCGCCGGAAAGTCTCTGCCCAACCCTGGCTGTGGTATTTCCTGGCGGAGTGGCTAAAGACCTTTGTGGAGAACCCGGACGCGCTGCCAGCATGTTCCCGGCCCCGGCCTGTTGGTTCTTCCCCTGCTCCGGCCCCCGTGTTTGCTAGCTACCAGCCGGC
The DNA here is from genome assembly GCA_009660295.1 of Lophius piscatorius. Classification (NCBI taxonomy): domain Eukaryota; kingdom Metazoa; phylum Chordata; class Actinopteri; order Lophiiformes; family Lophiidae; genus Lophius; species Lophius piscatorius. The sequence continues at coordinate 8,422 of VRLP01010075.1, forward strand.
TAGTCCTCTATCTGCTGCGGCTCTGGAGCCCGCTGGCCTCCTACCCACTAACCCTCAGCCACCATCATCACCTGAGGGAGCCGGTAGTGTTCCTGAGGTTGCTGCCGACCTGGAATCTCTTTTTCATGGAACCCGGCTGGCTATAAAACCGTTCCCAAAAGGAGGCGAGGCCGGAGACGAGCCTCACCGCTGCCCAGCTCTTCGTCCTCACCGCTGCCCAGCTCTTCGTCCTCACCGTTGCCCACCGCCGTGGAGGATCCGCTGACCAGCGCCATGGAGGATCCAGTTGGACCTCTTGTGCCCGGCCCGGTTGGAATTCTTGTGAATTCGGCGCTCAACTACCCAGAGACTCCCGTTCCTAGTGCTCCCAAGACTCCCGTTCCTGTTGCTGCCAAGACTCCCGTCCCTGGTGCTCCGATGACTCCCGTTCCATGTGCTCCCAAAACTACAGTTCCTGGTGCTCCCAAGACTCCCGTTCCTAGTGCTCCCAAGACTCCCGTTCCTAGTGATCCCAAGACTACAGTTCCTGGTGCTCCCAAGACTCCCATTCCTAGTGCTCCCAAGACTCCCGTTCCTAGTGATCCCAAGACTACAGTTCCTGGTGCTCCCAAGACTCCCATTCCTAGTGCTCCCAAGACTCCCTTCCTAGTGATCCCAAGACTACAGTTCCTGGTGCTCCCAAGACTCCCATTCGTAGTGCTCCCAAGACTCCCGTTCATGTTGCTGCCAAGACTCCCGTTCCTAGTGCTCCCAAAACTACAGTTCCGTCCTCACTGACTTTGCGCTCCAGTGCTCCAGTCCCAGATACTGACCCCGACTCTGGCGCCGTGCTCCACGGTTCCCCCGACCCTGACTCAGAGCCCTTCACTGCCTCTGGTTTCTGGTTGGTCTCCACCCACTGTCAGCCAGAGAGCCCAGAGAGGTTTCGTCCTCTTCGCCGGCTCCTAGATGCACCTCACCGCAGGCCTCCGGAGAAGTCTCTCCTTCACATCTTGCCCGCTGGCCTCCGGCTCGGCCTCCTGAGGGCTCCACGGGCGACCTCCTCCTCGTGACCGGGTTCGCCTCCACGGGCAACCTCCTCCTGACCGGGTTTGCCTTCCAAAACACCCTCCTCCTCGGGCTCCTCGTGATCGGATTTTTGCACCTGCTCTGCCGCGTCTTGTGTCTGTGCCTGGGTCCAAGCTAAACCCCAGGAAAATTCCTAACACTTGTCGTAGCTTGATAGGACGGCACTCACTTTGCTGTGCATACTGGCTGCAAAAATGCTTAGTTAAAGTCAAAGCCATTACATCTGGTGACAAAACCACTAATTTTTTTGAAAAGATCAAAAATGAAAAGGAATTGTTAAAAACAATGACTGTTATAATAAAAGCAATGAGAAAAGCTAAATAATGTCCTTGCTGAAGTCATCAATCCATTTTCTGTATCTGCCTATCCAGATCAGTGCAGGGGGCAGGAGCCAACCTCAGCTGACATTGGCAATGCGAGGGAAAAGCTGGGTAAACCCTGAAATGGCCATCAACTCATCACAGGGTCAACATATAGAGTAAAACAACTATTCACACTCAGTCACAACCAAAGGCAATCTGTAGTCACCAATTCACCAGCAGATATTGCAGGTTTTTGAACCGTGTGGGAAGCTGGAGTACACAGAGAACCAACACAAACACAGGGAGAACAATCACATTCCAAACATGTTTCAAGACATGAAACAGGGGTGTTTGCTTGCATTAAAAATGATTTTATGGTGAAACATCACCAAAAATTTTTTTTAAATTAGCCTGTTTTGGAAGTAAACAGCTGTGTTAAGTTGCATCTATGAAACCCAGTAACTTAAATAGGACAGCAGGCTGGGTGAAGAGTTGTGAAGACTATCCCAATACACATCCCATTCATTTTGGCACATGCGCAGTAAGATCGAAAAGAAGCTCCATTTCTGTAACCTCCAGTTACCGTGTTGTCCGACAACCTGAATTCACCAGTGTAGGAACTTTATAGCTACCAATGGTAAAATCTCCACCAGGATATAGCCTCACCGGGCTCCCGAGTGACTCCAGTGTGTAGAAATGTATGTATAAATAAATCACTTCTCATCGGGATCCCTGATAAAAGTCTTCAAAGACTTCAGTATGTTCATAACAGTGCTGCAAGGATCCTGATGAGAGTGTGTAAACACGAACACATCACCCCCGCTCTTCATTCCCTTCATTGGCTTCCCATTTCCACCAGGATTGATTATAAGATCTCTCTCCTCACTCACCAGTGCATCCATGGTAACGCACCCCCCTACCTAAAAGAACTACTCACCCCACTGACCTCAACAC
>VRLP01010076.1:2500-10744 GCA_009660295.1 Lophius piscatorius
AGAGACACACGGAGAGAGAGAGAGACAAAGAGAGAGAAAGAGACACAGATAGAGACACAGAAAGAGACACAGAGAGAGAGACAGAGAGACAGAGAGAGAGAGAGATGTCGCAGAAAGACGGTGAAGAAAAGAAAAAACAAAACAACAGAAGAAGTTGGAATTTTGAAAAAAAAGAAAGAAAGAATTTTTTTAATGACAAACAAAGTTCAAAGAGACGCCCGGTCGCTTCTGATTCAACATAAAGGAGGCGGTGACCCGGCATGAAGGAGAATCTACAGCGGAGGACAGAACCGACAGACTTTCTCTGCTCAGAACCAGAATCAACCTGTGTTTATAATTTATGAACTTAAACGGGGTCAGGAGAGGCTTTTCAGGGCGACGCCATTTTGATGCCAACATTTAACAGACAGGGAGGGAAAAACCAACCGGGACCAGACTCCAGCTCCAGACTCCCACCCGCCCCCCAAGCCCCTCCCCCCAGCCCCTCGAAACCCTGCAGAGGGTAACCAGTCAAAGATAATGGACGGATGGAGAAATCAATCAACGCAGGAAAGACCCACAACCGTCACATGACCGTCACATGACGGAGAGTGAGGTCCAGGCAGACATACGCCAGCTCCTCTTTCCTGTCTGTCGGCCCAGTGGACTTCTGGGAAATGTAGGGAAATCAGTGCCTACAGGCAGGTGGAGAGGAACGTAGAAAGGAATGTTGTGTTGGGAGAGCAGTGAGATCATCCACGCAGAGCCGATGACGTCCGATAATATAATATGATACATTCATGTTTTACGTACGCCGCCATCGCGTTGACTCAGTCCGGACGGGCGCCACAAAGACGCCAAACAGGCCCGTCTTGAAAATGGAAATGCCATTTTGCCTTTACACATTTTCTGGCGCGGCGTGACTACAAGTCCACGCACAAATGCAAGAAATCCAGACTTAGATTCGCAGGTTTGCGTTATTTACATGCTAAAAATCCCGCGGTGAACGAGCGAAGCGATCTGAGCGAAAGGGCTTTACATCGCAACGTAAAACTCATCGCAGAAATGATGCTTCCATGTTGGGACTGTGGATCTAATCTGGTCTGGGAACGCCGCGGGATCCAGCAGGATGAGCTGGAGAGAGTTGCTGGGGAGAGGTAGGTCTGGAAATCCCTTCTTAGCCCCCCCCTCCCGATAAGCGGAAGAAAATGGATGGATTCAGGCGAGTATTCTAAAAGTATCTCACGTCCCGATCCTGGAGCAAAGGCTTCTGGGAAAAACAACGACGGGTTATAAAAGAAACTGATACCTGGATGAGTTTCAGCGGCGAGACAATCAGCGATTGCGCAGACGCTGCGGAGACGGAGGAGAGAACGTGTCCGCTGTGATCACGGCCGGGATGACGCCGACTGACAGAACGAATCTGAAAAGTCCTCGCCGCCGCCGTCGTGACTCCTGCGGGGACGTCGGGAGGACGAACGCGCCGAGTCAGCGCCCGTCGCTTCAGGTCCTCGCCAGGACGTCCGCCGCGGCACAAACACAGCAGCCGCGTCTCTGCAGGTGGAGGTCCTCAGCTGAGGGGAGGTCCCACACATCCCCTTTATTACATTCATTACGGTAATGAGGGGTATGTCTTCCTCCACCCACCTCTCCATCACCCACTCATTCATTATCCTGGGCGGGGCGTCTACTCCCGTGTTGTCATCACCGTCCGCCGTCTTTCCCATGATGCCCGTCTGCGGACCGATCCTGTGGTGTAATTACTCTAAGCCGTGTGTGACACCCGGCGTCAGGGGTCAGGGGTCATGACGGGTGAGGGTGGAGCCGTTTGTTGTAGCAGTTTCTAATTATTTCTAATAATTCAAAAATAATTAGATAATCTGATTATGGATTATTTGTTGTTGTTAAATAAACATACAAATAAACCAGGAATACTCTGTTCAGATGAAAAACGCCTTTAAATCGCCCATTTCAATCAAAATGGCTGACTTCCTGTTAGCTTGGCGCCAAAAGACTTTTTGGCCGATCCAGATTCGATAAACATGTGGACCCGGTTTCACGTTGGCTGGTGAACGTAAGCCCAATGGGGAGGGTCTTTGGATAGTTTTTAGGGGGCGCTATAGAGCCGTTTTGCCCCTCCCTCTGTCGTGACCCCAACACTATTCTCCATTCTGACCGAGTTACGACGCCATAGGTTCTGGTATCTGCAACCAATCCATCCATCCATCTATATAATCGAATCGCTCCAGCGGGTTTTCTGCTCTCCGGCGCCATCCCGGCCCAAATCTCTCTGGATAAGACTCGTTCGCGGCGCTCCTTCTGTCTTAATTCTGGGGTCCGACGCCTTGAGATTCACCTTTATTTCTGCAGGAGGGCACCAAAGTTTTCTTCTGTGCAGAGATCCTCTGACTGTGGAGGATCCAGCAGCAGAGGAGAGGAGGAGGAGGAGGAGAAGGAGCAATGCCCTCGTTTGGAGGTCACAGGCTGAGGAGGAGTCACCATGAGGGAGGATGTAGGATCCCCCCCCACTCCTCCCTCCTCCCTAACGCAATAAGGCTGGACACACCCAGAGAGGAGGAGGAGGAGGAGGAGGAGAGGGATGAAGCAGCTACTGGTACTCATCCTCCGCCCATCTTTGCAGATGACGTAAGGACAGTTGATCGCGAGCCGTTCGGTCGTTAATTAATAGAAAAGGAGCTCGTGCGCTACACTCTCTCTCCAGCCGGCCTCAGTCACGCGCGTCATTGAGACAACCTGAAGAACACCAGTTCTGTTTACTATGTGGTCCGACCACTCCAACAGGCTGAGCAGGATCCTCCTGGAGGTTCTGCATTCACGGCAGCATGTGAGGTCACCGACAACACACCGGGATTATTATGATTACTGTTCGTATTATTATGGCACAACAAGAAACTGCAGCAACCGGTGGCGGCAGGACGGTTAACCTCCGCCAAGTTAACAAGCACAGTCATTTGCACAGAGTGGTTTTCCAAAGATCAAGCTTCTTTCGGTCGCTAAGGAAAAAATAAAAAAGCCTGCAGGCAGACATTGAGCAAACTGTTCCAGACTCTTCCTGCAACGGCAGAGATGTGGCCCGGGGACACGCGCGCCAGATCACCGTAGAGAATCTTAACGATTTAACATTCACGTCCCTGTCATACACTGAAGGAGGAGATTCCACACGTATTACATCATCTATTTGTGATGAATGCATACAGCTCTTTCATTCGGCGTCACTCCAGTACTCACAGAATTGACTTAATTCGGTAAAATGACAACTTTATCACGGTCCTCGACTGCAAAACAGAGCGACTGGTCTGGAGACCCGGCATGACAGCGCCGTTCAAAATCTGATAATTAAACTGGCAGTTCCTGATTATATACTGAAAGTGGTATTTAGTTCCCTTCGAATCATATTCGTAATTGCTACATACAGCTATATGATTCGGCACTCCACTAGCACAGGTAGAAACGCCTTATTTGACTAAAAGGACAACTTTACCGCGGTCTCTGTCTACTAAAGAGAAGAGCCGATACGTGGCCCGGCGGGACTCGGCTTTAAGAGCGCCATTCAGAATCCGAACGATTTAACATATATGCACTTAAAACACAGTACATTTGAAGGTAAAATGTGTGAAAGAAAGACGATTTGCAGTTGAAACACGCAGCCCTTTGAATCGGCATAAATCCAGGACACACAGAAACGCTTTATTTGACTAAAACGACAACTTCAACAACTGGTATTTCCCGGTTCCTATCCGGAGGTACGTGGCTCGGGGAGACTCCGCACCAGACACCATTCACAATCTGACCATTTAACGTTCTTTTCTTTCCTGTATGCTGAAGTTTGCGATGTAGCAAATATTTCAAAGCAGATTTGTACTTTCTCTTTGTAGCTCTTTAATTCGACATGCATCTATTACACGTAGAAACGTCGTATTTCACTAAATTAACAACTTTATCAACTGATACGCAAACACGGTCTCCGGCTGGAAAAACACTGCGCGAAGCGTTAACGAGGCGAAGCGTTAACGGGAATAAAAGTTCATATTTCCTCAAATGTACGCGTTAACCGGTAGATTTATGATGCATTCATTCACGGACGACTGTATTTCCACTGAGTGGGTTTGAAGCTGTGAGTGGAGGAGCGGAGACGCGGGATTGGCGTTTTTTCCCCTCCGCGCTAGTTTTCGCGCGGACTGCGGCGTACCGGGAAGGAACCGGACGGACCGCAAACCCACATACATGGATTGAAACGTAGCCCAGTCTAGGGTTCACACCTGTGGAGAATCCAACTGTGGTTGCCGATCTGCGGGTGTGAAGGTGAAGAAGCGGCTGCGGTGCGTGGGTTCGTTACCCGGATGCTAAGCAGTGCGGACAACCGGGTCCTCGAACACGTTAAAAAAACACTTTAACGGACACCACCTCTGACGTGTGTGCCTCGGGAGTGTGTTGAAGTGAAATCGCGGTGTCGGTGAATAAAGTTGAGGGCGCTTACCTCCACGCGGGGATCTGGTCGTGCGTCTGTGGCGGATCTCCGGTCTGACGGGGTTAGTCCATCTCCCAGCACCGATCCCGGATCACAGCCGCAGTGAGAAAGATGATTGACAGACCCGGGCGGTGGAGAGGGGAAGAAAGAAAGAAACAACCTTCAACGTCCCTTTGTCCCGGTCTGATCCGATCCTGCAGCCCCCGGAGGAAGGACGACCCCGATCCAGAATCAGTCCCAAATCCAGGACTCGAACCCCTCTGTGCGGAAAAGAGAGCAACAAAGAGCAGATCCACCAGAGGAGGGCTGCTAGTAGATCAGTGGGTGGAACTGTGGAGAGGGCGAGGACAGGGGGCGGGAGGGGGGTCCGACACAGTCTAACAGGACCGGAGAGTAGACCCAACGTCCGGTTCGGCGTCCTTTCCCTGTCTGGCGGAGAGAAGGAGGGACCAGATCGGGGTTACCCTGGATTTAAGGTGGATCTATGAATTAATGAAGTCCTCAGACAGAAGCAGAGCCCTGTATGGAAGCCAAGAGCGGTCAGAGAGGAGAATATTTATTTAATGCAGTTATTTTGTATTTTGTCAATAAAGCCGGAGGCGGAGCCAAGATTTTAGTTCTTGGAGGTGAACCCGTCTGATCCAGGTGTGCCAGATCTAAATAGGGTCCACTGTTTGCCTTCCAGGTGAAGAGAGCCCTCTGGTTACTCCCACCAAGAAGCTCATGTTGTTGTTGTTGTTTTTTTATCTTTGTTTTTCTGTTTGTGAGCGACATAACACAGAAACTAATGGAGGGATTTGCGGGAAATTTTACCCAGAGGAAGGTTTTGGTATAAACTAGACATGATTAAATTCTGGTTTTGACCTCACGATGTCACATCATAATAACATTCTCTAAACATTACAAGAAGGGACAATTTTTGGAGTTTTTCCGCTAAGACTCCAAAAAAGGTGGTAAATTGACCAGACTAGAAATTTCTGCAGCGCTTCACATCATCATAAACCGCGTTGTGGACTCAAATGGCGGCTGGCGGCGTGAGAATTTGGCGTTGCGAAATGATCCAACTGGTAGTCGCCACGGTAACCAGATAATGAGTGTTAGTTTGAGCTCACCTACCGGAGGTTATAATGTTATGGCTAATGAGTGTTTCTTTTTCAGTGGGTGTTTCGGAACGCCAGAAGAGCGTGTACCCACTGGTGGAGCCCGGCTGGTTCTGATCGGGGTTCTGTAAAGTAGGAGGGTCTCGGGTTTCCCCTCCAGGTGAGACGGACATCTGGGTCATTATGGGATGTCTAAAATCTGGATCTAATGATTTCAACCTTTAAATGCGGATGAGTCACAATTTACGACTGATGATGATGATGATGATGACGTTCGCGTTTGAGGCTCAATTCCTGTTGACAGCTGGTGGCGCCGTCACTCTGACTGAATATTGTCATTCAGACTTTTGTGGAGCTCAGTGGGCTGAACAGAGACACAGAAGTGGAAGGTGCAGGAAATGAGCGGCTACAAAGTATCTGAGAGATGCTCAGAGAGTTTGTTGCAGTTGTCAGTAGATTTAGAGGCTGGCAGTAACTCAGACGTTATTTGGGTTACTGCCGGGTTCTGTTGAGCCTCGGTGGAGGTTCTGCGCTCTTGGAGTGCTTTTTCTCGTGAGGACACTATTTTCTCCTTTACTGACTGAAATGGTCAACCGGGCTTTTAATGTCTTTGATTTGGTTCTAAGTGACACATTTGGATGTTCTGGAACGAGAAAAACATAAAATATATATAAATATATTTATATTTGTTTACTCTGAAATTCTGTTTCTGTGAAGATGACATTGAAGCATAAGAATTCCCCTCACGACCCCGAACTGGTTCCGACATGTCGGTGATGTTTGGGTCAATTTGACCCAAAGTGTAATAAATGCTGACTAAGAGCATTGAGGAGGAAGAGGAGGAGGAGGAGGAGGAGGAGGAGACGGATGACGAGGGGGAAGATGGGGCTGCATCTGAATGTGAGGATGATGATTTGTCCTCTGGCAGCTTCGGGCGGGATGTTTCTGACCAAACTGTCAGAACCGGACTCCATTAGATTGGCAGGAGGGCCCGGCTGTAATGGCTAATACGGCGCTGGACCCAAATAAGCAGAAACCAGAAGACAGAGTTTTAAAAAGAAGTGATGTAATGTCCCAAAAGGGGGGCGGAGAGACTGAGGGTCCTCTTCAGGAGAAGGTTCGGTTCTGGTTGTGAATTTGAGGCTTCAGGCTAATGCAGACCTCCAGGTGTTAGCCAACGGTACCTGACCGCTGTTAGGTACCAGGATGAAACCCTCAGAACCACTGTCAGAACTGACACTGCTGCAGGGGGCACTGGGTTCGTCCTGGTCCTGGTCCAGGACAAGGCCCGGCCTCATGTGGTCAGAGTGTGTAGGCAGGTCCTGGATGGTGAAGGTCTTGATGCCGCTGACTGGTCCTCATGTTCCCCGAACCTGAATCCACCTCAGAACCTCTGAGATGTTCTGCTGCATGAGACGCCGCCAAGTAGAACCACAGACGCCAAGTAGAACCACAGATGCCAAGTAGAACCACAGACGCCAAGTAGAACCACAGACGCCAAGTAGAACCACAGATGCCAAGTGGAACCACAGACCAGCTCTCTGATTTTTGCAGTCAGAGTAAAAACAGACTACTTTAGTGAACTGGACTCTCTGGTTCCGTCTCTGCGTAGAAGAAGAGCAGCAGCAGAACCAGCATAAACCTGTGGGCTCAGCACTGCCCCCTTCAGTGAGGCGGAGGTACTGCTGCCTCACCTCCTCTTCTTCATCACGATTTAATGTCGGATCAGCGAGACTAAATATGTTCTATATATAATAAAAGGTTCTAGAAACGTTACGCCGGTGACAAACAAAAGGCTCGACCCGTTTTGTGAGGTTCTGCTCATATCTGCCTCATGGACCTTGATTCTGAAGAATGAATGAAATCCTGCTAACTTCCTGTGAGGAGGCTAGCTCAGATGCTAACCCGCTAACAGACACCAGAACATCTGATGGGTCGTTTTAGCACGGCGGACCTCAGAGTATTAGAGAAAGTCCAAACAGGTTCTGTCAGAAGTGGTGAGTGAGATCGTGCTGGACCGGACGCTGAGGGGTTAAAAAGCATTACGGGGGTCCACGGGGGGGTTGACGCGTTCGGAACCCTCGGAGCCTCAGGGTGCCGCGTCTGTTTGACGGGTAATTACTCGCAGAGATCGCATCACCATAAATAAGAGATGGAGACCGGCGCCGCTCGTGTGACGGGGGGATTTTTCCGGGTCCGACAGCAGAACATGAAGGAAGAATATGAGCAGAAATGTGTCGGGCTGCCAACCGGGCCTTCAATCAGCTCTGCCTCCTACGCTATGCTAATGACGGCGAGGCGGAGAGCGTCCGTTAAACGCCGCGGCTCCAGCGCCTCGCTGGAACCGGACTGATTCTCATCAGAACCGCCGGGCCGAGAGAACATCGCCTTCGACACGGTCCGACGGTCTCCTCCGAGACCCCTCGCTCCAAAACCCAACAGAGGAGGTCACTGAACCCGAACGGACAGAACCGGTAAAAAATAAAAGTACAGATCCGATAATCAGAGAGATAAAATCAAAGATTAGAATAAAAGGAAGGAAAAAAAAACCACAAGAGAATATAGAATAAAATAGAGAATATAATAAAGAATACTAGAGAATAGAGAATAGAAAATGAACAGGGAATAAAGAATAGAATAGAATAGAATAGAGAATAGAATAGTGAATAAAGAATA
>VRLP01010077.1:0-10743 GCA_009660295.1 Lophius piscatorius
GTCCAGGTTCACACAGAGAAACAGTCCAGGTTCATACAGAGAAACAGTCCAGGTTCACACAGAGAAACAGTCCAGGTTCACACAGAGAAACAGTCCAGGTTCATACAGAGAAACAATAATGATCTACTTCCTGCTAACAAGAGAGCGACTTTTCTCTTTTTTCCTGCCTTTATTCTTAAGTTTCCTTTGTTCTTTTTCTTATTCCATCATGTTTACATGTAAATATTTTTTTTATTTGCATTAAAAATATCTATTTATCAAACAAAAACTGTTTGAATGAACTCATAAAAAAAAGTGTTTCTGTCAGTAAGAAGAAATTATGTTGGTTAAACTTCAGTACCATTAGTACAAACAACTTCATTTAAAACAAACAAACAGACAAACAAACAAACAAACAAACAGAGAAACACACAGACAGACAGACAAAGAGACAGACAAAGAGACAGACAGACAAAGAGACAGACAGACAGACAGACAAAGAGACAGACAGACAGACAGACAGACAAAGAGACAGACAGACAGACAAAGAGACAGACAGGTATGAATCTGAGGTTAGGTTGTTGATTGTTGTTTTCCTGTTGTTGAGTCATGAGTGTTTTTTTAAATCATATTTTTATACGGTCTCTTGTGTTTCAAACCTTCTTTCCTGGTCAAAGATGAACGTTTTTAATGTTTGTAGATTTTTATCCAGATATTCTTCTTTTTCTACTCCCTTTGAAATAAATACTGTTTTATTTCATTCATGTTATTTTTCTGTGTTTCACTGAACCCGAGACAGTTTGGGTCCCATCAGAGTTCTGGTTCTGATCCAGAATAGAAGGAGTCCCTGCTGTGAGCTGGTGGTTGTCATGGTGACACGATGAAACTTTGTTATTATTATTATTATTATTATTATTACATATGAAGGTGTTTGATGATCCAGACTAAATAACCTGAATCTCTGCATTAGTGTCTTATTTGTATCGTTACATTTAAAGTGTTATAAAAGTGATAAAAGTATAAAAAACTATTCTTTCGTTTGGAGCGACAGACATGTAGGTTTCAGACGCATGAGACGGTTTCATTCTGTTCTGTTCTGTTCTGTTGGGTTCTGCCTGACTGGAGGAGGCGGTCCTCGGTACCGGTCACATGTCTCCCAACATTCACTGTAAAACTATATACAGTATATATATATATATATATATATACAGTATATATATATACAGTATATATATATATATATATATATATACAGTGTATATATATATATATATACAGTATATATATAAGTTGTTGTTTCAAAGTGAGAATAAACGATCAAACGTCCAAATCAAATCAAACCTGGTTCCTGAAATGTGGGTTTCTGATTCTTGTCCTCGCGTTCAGCACGGATGTTGAGCCTCTGATTGGCTGCTTTCAGCACCAGGTGGGCGTGTCTCCTTCATAATCCCTCCCCTCATCTTTTGCTGCAGCTCAGAACCGGTTCTCCGCTTCTGCTCCTCAGCTTAGAACCTTTTCTTGATCCAATTGAGTCCAATTATTGCCTTTTCCTTTAGTCTCCTACTTTCATCTCCTAGTCCTGTCTCCTACTCCTGTCTCCTAGTCCTGTCTCATACTTGTGTCTCCTAGTCATGCCTCCTAGTCCTGTCTCCTAGTCTCATCTCCTACTCTCATTTCCTACTCTTGTCTCCTAGTCCAGTCTCCTACTCGTGTCTCCTAGTCCTGTCTCCTACTTCTGTCTCCTCTCGTGTCTCCTACTTGTGCCTCCTACTCGTGTCTCCTAGTTTTGTCTCCTACTCCTGTGTCCTACTCCTGTGTACTAGTCCTGTCTCCTACTCCTGTCTCCTAGTCCTGTCTCATACTTGTGTCTCCTAGTCATGCCTCCTACTCATGTCTCCTAGTCCTGTCTCCTTCTCCTGTGTCCTAGTCCTGCCTCCTAGTCCTGTGTCCTACTCCTGTCTCCTAGTCTTGTCTCCTACTCCTGTGTCCTACTCCTTTGTCCTAGTCCTGTCTCCTACTGGTGTTTCCTAGTCCTGTCTCCTACTTCTGTCTCCTACTTGTGTCTCCTACTCGTGTCTCCTAGTCCTGTCTCCTACTTGTGTCTCCTAGTCCTGTCTCCTACTTGTGTCTCCTACTCGTGTATCCTACTCGTGTCTCCTAGTCGTGTCTCCTAGTCGTGTCTCCTAGTCGTGTCTCCTACTCGTGTCTCCTACTCGTGTCTCCTAGTCGTGTCTCCTACTCGTGTCTCCTAGTCGTGTCTCCTAGTCGTGTCTCCTACTCGTGTCTCCTAGTCGTGTCTCCTACTCGTGTCTCCTAGTCGTGTCTCCTACTCGTGTCTCCTACTCGTGTCTCCTACTCGTGTCTCCTAGTCGTGTCTCCTTCCCTGTAAAGTTTCCTCTTCATCTTAAATCCGTTGAGTTTTTTTTTAATGAAAGTGAAGCTCAGAAGTTTTTTGTAAAATGTTCAAATAAGTAAAATTTGACTTTTTCTGTCAGGACATTTCCAAACTGTTGGTTCCTATGTGGAAGGAAGAGGAAGAGGAGGTGGAGGAGGACAGCGCTGAGGAGGAGGAGGATGATGAGGAGGATGAACCTTCCTCCAGTGCCGAGGAGCCTCAGAGTCCCGTCAGTCGATTTGTTCATCTTTGATTGTCTGTTGATCATTTCTCCGACTCACAAACGTCTCGTGTCTCCAGAAGCCCCAAGAGCTGGAAGAAGAATCTGAGCCTGAGGAAGAGAAGAGGAGTGATGAAGGTAAGCTCCGCCCTTCATCCTGACATCACAGCGCCTCACGCCCTGTTCTGGTCGTCCCGTAGGATGCTGGGAGTCACGTAATCATCTGAACATCATCATCATCAGAAGGTTCTGGACAGAAACAGAGGAAGAGGAGGATGCGAGCCCGTCTGAAGAGGATGGACCGCAGGGACCGGTTCTAGAGCTGATGGGACTCTTCCAGAACATCCTGTGATCTTCCACAGACGTGTTCCGGTTCTGCTTTCATGCTGCCCAAGAAACGACCCACACCGAAGAGTCTGATGACGAGCGTGTCGGGCGCCAGTCCTCAGCGTCCTGTAGGCCGCCGTCAGTCACATGATCGCCATGAGTCACATGATCGCCATGAGTCACATGATCGCGTCAGTCGAATGATCGCCGTGAGTCACATGATCGCCGTCAGTCACATGATCGCCGTGAGTCACATGATCGCCGTGAGTCACATGATCGCCGTCAGTCACATGATCGCTGTGAGTCACATGATCGGCAGAGGAGAGTTCCGGAGACAGTTAGACCACACCTCTAACTAGAGCTACGCCGTCGTCACCAACAGCAAGAATCCGTCCCCGAAAAGTCCCCAACCCCTGCGTTGTACAAGGACACGCCCCTGATTGAACTCCTGTAATATATGTGAAGTTATTTCCCCAGTAAATTCATACATTCAAAAGAAAAAAAGTTCCTTGAATGAAGTGAATGAAACAGTTTTTCATCAAAAGCGCCCCCTAGTGTCGGCGATATGAAACCAAAGTTTCCCGTCATCACTCCAGTCCTTCCTCACACTGAGGTCTGTGTGGGTCCTGGATCTGAAAACCATCCATGAAACAGTCTTGGAGTTATCGCCTCAACGCGACGGGTCTGCAGGCATAGAATGAACAGAAGTGAGGAGGGTGGTTCTGCTGCGTTCTGCTGCGTTCTGCTGGGTTCTGCTTTAGGGGAACTTTTACGAGCTGTAACTTCTTCTGCTGACGACACCGTCGTAAACATCCGTCTGCAGTCAAATATGAACGATAGAAACATCCGGAACAAGAAACAACATGGAGGAGAAGGTCCGGCTGGGTCCTGTCACTCAGGCTGGAGTGAGGGTCAGGAGGAAGAGGAGAACTCTTCTCTGACGTAGATGTGTGGGAACATTTCTCTTCTGTCCCATGCTGATGATGAGGTTCTGAACACCTGTGGTGTTCAGAACCAGCCTCCATCAAACATGGACCTCTGATCGTTGGTTCTTTTGTTGTTTAGAACCGTCAGCAGCTGAACCCACTGAGCAGAACCGCACCGCAGCTGAGGAGACGACGCCCGACGGAACCAAACCCACCGATGGGCCCACAGGAACCGGCTCCAGCGGAAAGGTACCAGAGGGACCAGCAGACGCTGAGCCTGTTATTGAGGAAGAAGAGAAGCGGCCCCTCCTCTTCCTCGGCCTCAGTCTGAATGTCCCCGTTAGATCTTTAATTATTTAATGTTTGACCCCAGAGGTCAGAGTTCATGAGAGATGAAGGACAATAGATAAAAACATGACCTCATACCCCCATAAAAAACATCTCCGTTCTGGTTTATTAAGACTTTTATCTTCATACTATTTAAATTTGTTCATGTCAAAGTAAAACTTTGTTCCATAAATTACAGCTTCATTATAAAATGTCTCCTAACATCATGATTTCATTCTTAAGATTTCTCAGAATATGTCGATGTTATCAGGGTCTGATCCACACCTGGATCAGGTGGATCATGTAGATCAGGTGGATCATGTGGATCATGTGGATCATGTAGATCAGGTGGATCGTGTAGATCAGGTGGATCATGTAGATCGGGTGGATCATGTATATCAGGTGGGGATCAAGTAGATCACGTGTATCACGTGGGATCGGGTGGATCGTGTAGATCCGGTGGATCATGGGGATCAGGTGAGGATCAGGTGGGGAACAGGTGGATCATGTAGATCCGGTGGATCATGGGGGATCAGGTGGGGAACAGGTGGATCATGTGGGGATCCGGTGGATCATGGGGATCAGGTGGGGAACAGGTGGATCACGCTGAGACGTGTGACATCATTGATGGTATTCATTCTGTCAGATTCAGATGGAGGACATAAATAAACTTTCCTCTCAGCTCTCTCTTTTCAGACAGATCTCCATCTCCCGCTCCAAGCAGAGCAGCGACAGGGACCAAACCCCAGCGGGGGTCCAGGGGGACACGGCCGTCCAGGGACAGCCTCCCTCCACCGTCGGCCCGCGGGGAGCAGGAGGCGGAGCTCCACAGCGACCCAGAGGACCTCGCTCCGGAGCCTGCACCCTCCTCTGATCCAGCAACCGGACCGTCGGGGGGGTCCTGCTGTTTCGGGGGCCCAGTGGAGCCGTCGGTCCTAAACCCAGAACTCTTAACCTTCAGGAACCGTGTCCCTGTGAGCGGTCCCCAAAGAACCATCAGCAGGACCAACAGACACTTTAGTCCCGCCCAGAAGCTGCTTCACGTTTAGAGTGAAAATAAAAACTCAATAAACTCCAAAACTTAAAGTCAACCAAAACATTTAACAACATGTAAATGTATCTGTATCTATGAGTGAGTATGAGTTTTAGATCTTTAGTTTTTATATACCCATCAGCCATAACATTATAACCACTGACAGGTGAAGTCAGAATGACATTGATTATCTGGTTACCGTGGTTACCGGTCAGTGGGTGGGACCGATCAGGCAGCAGGTGAACGTTTTGATCTGAAGTCGATGTTGGAAGCCGCAACAATGAAGATCTAAAAGACTACTGGGTCAGAACCAGTCCAGAACTGCAGGTTTTGTTCAGTGATCCCACCCTGTCGTGGTCCAAGGAAGGAGAACCAGTTCATGGGTCCATGGATCAATGACACCTGTCTGACAGACCCAATATAAGGCAGGTGGTTTTAATGTTATGGCTGATCTGTGGGAATCTGGATTTTGGTTGACGAGATGAGCGCCACTGAAACCGTTACTTTTAACGTATTTATTATTATTGTTTTAAAGATCAACATTGTTCGCCCCAATGATGATCATTACAGCGAGGAGGCGGGGCTTATGACCGCTCATCATCTTAAACCTGATTTTAGGTGTTTTAATCCAACAGACTAACAATTAACTCCAGCCTTCATCAGAGTTTTCACCCATCAGGGACGACGGCGTCCCCTCTCTGTTGTGATGTGAAACAGACTACCACTCTGATTGGTTCTCTCTGCTATGATGTCATCAACAACAAACCTGGTCGGTCACCTGTGAGTTCAGGTGAACGCCAGCGGAGCCTCGTCCTTCAGTTTGACCTGTGTCACCAGGACTCTGGCGTGTGTGTGTGTGTGTGTGTGTGTGTGTGTGTGTGTGTGTGTGATAAACTGTGGATGTAAATAATCTTATTTATTGTGAGCTAATTTGCACTTTTGATGTTTGTCTTTGATGAGATACATCGTTTTTATATTCTGACGTGGTAAATCTCCTTTTTTTTATTTTTGCTTTTTACAATATTAATTAAAAAACGTCATAAAAAGCCGACTTTTGTATGATGGAGAAGTTTTGATGTTTTACAGTTGAGCGTTTAAAAGCTTTTATATCTTTTTTTTTTTTTGGGTGACAATTTCCACAAAGTCCTGATTTGAACTTGGTTCCAGAGTGGAGGTTGTCTGGAATGTTGATTCTCTGTTAAATTCTGTTATTATAGTGTAATAATGACGATTAAGCTGCTGTCTGTCCAACTTTGGTGAATTCACAAGCTTTCATTTTTTTAAATTCTTAAAATTTGTAAAGTAAGAAATAATCCGTTTCCATAAACTCTGTATGCAGAACCTCTGCAGACGTTGGGTTTCCTATTCAAGGAAGTCAAATATATTTTACTGTCCTGCAATATTATTTAGTTCTGATGAATTTCACCGGGCCAGGACGCGTTTTTCCGACATGACTTGAAAGCACCGCTCCTTAATGCTGGAGAAGATGAACCATCAAACTTAAGAAACTTAAGAAACCCGAAACTCAGGCTTGAATATTTATTTATGTTCAAAAGGTAAGAATGTGAGTAAATCAGATGAATCCAAACTTGGTTCTGAGGATAATGAGGTTCAACTGTGAACTTTAACCTTAGTGTCTCTTTATTTCTTGACAATTTTCTTGTAAAATCCGTTGGCTTTATTATTTTATTAAAAAAAATTTCTATAGTGTTTTGTGCAAAAAAACAACTACAAACACAAAAACACACCAAATTACATCCACGAGGTTTTGACAGCTAACCGGAAGTACCTCTTTATCCTCGCTCGGAGCCAAATTTCTTTTTTTCAACTCAAAAGCAGAAACTTAACCCGTTTGGACCTGCGATAAATTGAGAGATTTCAAAACAGCAACCTTTTTTTTTTGGCCTTGAATCGACGTTATTTCTTTAAATGTCAATTTAAAAATTAGCTAGCAGTACCGATCTCTACCAGCAGGTGTCAGCAGTCAGCTCTATTTTCTTCTGTGTGGGTTTTACTGTTGGGTTTTTATATAAAGAACAAAAATAGATCTTTTTCATGGTCATAAAACAAAGGGATGTAAAAGCGGTACTAGTACATCTCAGAGAGAAATATTCTCCCCTCTAATCTGCTACATTTGTCTGACAGCTGTAGTTACTAGTTACTTTTAAAATGTATTTTTTTCCATGCAGTTCATGGATCTCCAAATGAATGATTGAGTGTTTCTCCGTGTTTTGAGGCTCTGACTCTTAAAGCTGTGGCTCAGAACAGAAAGGTGAAGGCGCAGGAGACGAGAGATAACTGAGAGGTACTCAGAGAGTTTGTTGGTGTTGTCAGTAGATGTAGAGGCTGGCAGTCACTCAGACATTCATGGAGGAATCTGATGGAATTGAACCACTTTTTTTTTAGCACTTTGAGATTTGATCCAAATGTAAAGTGCAATATAAATTAAATGTATTATTATTATTATTAAACCTTGGACGCCGTTGTGCCTTGTTCCTTTGATGTTTTAAACAGGAAATGACGCAACAATGTCTGTTTAAGAGTTCGTTTTGGCCGTTGTCGGTGGTGTAAGCCCGTTTGAGTTTATTTTTTAGCTTCAGCGTGTAATCATTTTTCCTCTACATCGTAAAGTAGATAGATTACTTCCACCTTTAGGATCTTGAGGGCTGGAGCCTATCCCAGCTGACATTGGGCGAGAGGCGGGGTTTACTGGATGAGTTGCCGGTTCTGCATCAGTAATTATAATCCAAATATAAAAGTAAAACACTGAGAGTAAGAACTTTTATTTTGATACTGTAAATACATTTTAGTGACAATACTTTCATACTTTGACTCAGGTAATGTTTTGTATGAGTATGTAATACTTTTACGTGTGGTGGAGTATTTTCACAGTGTAGTATGAATACTTTTCTTCATCTAAGGGGTCTGAAATCTTCAAACACCGCCGCCTAAAACAGTCAGAATAGTTTGGTTGTTGAATAGACTGGTTGTTGTTTTTAATTAAATTCTAATGTAATACCGACTATGACCAGCAGGAGGCGGTCAGCTGCTTTTCTTCTTCGTGTTTATTTTCGCTGCTGTGTTGACAGCTAACCGGAAGTGTACAACACCTTCTTCATCCCCCTCTGAACGCCTTTCCTCTACTTTTAACGAAAACAGTTATTTTAACGAGTTAGCAGCAGCTGTAAACGACTGGAATGGAGGAATATAACAGCACTAATGAGGTTTGTCCGCGTGTCGATGCATTTTTACGTGTTAAACTTTGGAGCTAACATGTTAGCCTAGCTACCAGCTCACATCATGACAGCCATCATTTATAATTCTTTATTTCTCGGTGTGAGAAAGTCTGACTCAGCTGGTTTTTATAACATTTAATGACATGGTCTCGTTAGTTCTCGCCGTGTTAAAGTGAATCCTGTAAAGTGGTGCTAATGTGAGACTCGTTAATTTTTGTTTCAGGGCTCTTTTAACTCTGAAGAGGCTGAAATCATCGTCAAAGAGGTAAATTTATCTCATTTATTGAGATTCTTCTCTTGTTTCCTGATGATTAAAATCAATAAATCCGAGTTTGACACTCTGTGATGAGTGTCAAACTCTGTTTATATTAAAATAAAAACTGAGTCCACATCGAGGGCCGACAGACCTCAGATTTATTCTTATTGTATTTACTCATTTATAAAATTCTGAACAAACCAAGGGAATAGAAAATAGTCAGATTACAGATAAAATCCCAGATGGATCAGCATCATTTCTCTGTCTCCCTTTTATTCAAATAAATCAACGAGTTACATCCAAAATCAGTCAATAGTTTTTAATCAACAAAAAGGGAACTTTGAATAACCCTCGATCGCCTAGAAGTGCATTTCACATTAAATCAGAGCAACATATTGTGATTTCTTGTTTTTGACGCAGCAGCACAGAATCATCCTGAACGGCTGGAGGACGTGAACGCACCACGACAGTTCATTAAAACGTGCGTTCTATTTACTTAACTGCGTCTAAAAACTTACTAGTACGTTTATTAATTAGAGTTTTAAATGTTTTTTATCATCCATATCCTCCCAGGCCTCAGATGAGCCTAAAGTTTATTATACGGTACCGGGTAAACGCTGATATCTGACAACAGAGGAGATAGAAGCTCCCTCGCGCCGGCGCACTTGGTTGATGCGCCGGTTATCGCAGTGCATTCTGGGAGTTGTAGTATTTGTGATGCTAGCGCTGTTTACCAGCTGTCCTGTTATTATAGAAATCAGATACTGTCTCGCAGGCCGGATATAATTGCTGTGCAGGCCTTGAGTTTGACATATAATAATAATAATAATAATAATACATCTAAACATCTAAAGTCAAATTAGATCAGAAAAAACTTGATTTTCTGTCACCAGTAACTTTGACCGGCTCAACAGTAAATACACAAACAAACGCAGGAGAACAAAGAAGAAGACATAAAACTATGACAATGAAACTGAAATGGCTTCTTTTAAACCCTCAAGCTGAAGAAAGTAGTATTGTGAACTCGTTAAAATAACTGTTTATATTAAAAGTAAAAAGTCCACATCGACTCACATCGAATGATAATATTGTTATTATCATTATATATAAACCAGTTATATATATAATGATAATAACAATAATAAATCGAGCCTGAAGAAAAACCAGTTGTCAGAATTAAAATAGTTATTGGACTTGTTACTAAAAAGTTTAGTTAGAAAGTATTATTTTTACTATTTGGGAGCAGCAGGTCCGTTCTCCTTATCAGTACTTTTCTTGAGCTAATCTGGAAGCAGAGGATCCGGGTCGGTTGAGTCCAGAACATTCTGCTCCCTGCTCCCGTCTCCTCGGGGGGAAACCTGTGACTCCCTCATGACTCCTGACTGTGAGTCTCTTTCTTCTCTCAGTCCATAGAGAACATCATAGGAGGCGACGACTACAGTCAGAACCAGGTCAACAAATGGACCGCCAGCATCGTGGAGCGCTGCCTCACGCCGCTGGTCAAACTGGGCAAACCCTACAAATACATCGGTATGTTCCTGCGCCCGCAGGTAAAGCATGAGACGAGAGTGAAGGAGGATTAACGTGTCGTTGATCCGTGCAGTGACGTGTGCGGTGATGCAGAAAACGGGGGCGGGCCTCCACACCGCCAACTCCTGCTACTGGGACAGCGCCATGGACGGTAAGGGGAGGCGTGGCCTGTGCTCGGGTTTAAAATGATGAGAGTAACCATAGCGACGTCCGGGTGACTGAACACATGAGCAACTAGACAACAACAACAACCACAACAACAACAACAGGAACAGGCTCAGAGGGGAAACAAAGACCATAAAGTCTATTCATGAATCAGAAACAGTCACTTAGACGTAAATAAAGACATATATAAAGACGTAAACAAAGACATAAATAAAGACGTAAACAAAGACATAAATAAAGACATATATAAAGACGTAAACAAAGACATAAATAAAGACATATATAAAGACGTAAACAAAGACATAAATAAAGACATATATAAAGACGTAAACAAAGACATAAATAAAGA
>VRLP01010078.1:0-5000 GCA_009660295.1 Lophius piscatorius
CCCCCCCCCCCCCCCCCCCCCCCCCCCCCCCCCCCCCCCCCCCCCCCCCCCCCCCCCCCCCCCCCCCCCCCCCCCCCCCCCCCCCCCCCCCCCCCCCCCCCCCTGTGATGAATGGAAGGTATGAATTCCCTCAGCAGCAGCTGAACAAACAAGAATCTCTCAACTTAAAGGTGCAGTCAGGCGTTTGTTCTCAAACGTACGTCGGGGCTGCAGGTCGGAGGAACATGGAAAACAGATTTCTCTCCAGGCGTCGTTACTTTTTACGAGCAGTTGCTCATTTTTCAAATCGCAGGTGATTCATTTTGGCGAATAAAAAAGAGAAAAAAATCCACGCCCCAACGAAACCCAAACAAAGCCCGTAATGTTCTGTGTCTGAAACATGTGGGCGCAGGCTGGTGCTTTTGGTCAGTTCTGGAGGGGTGGTCCGGGTCGGACCAGCTGTTCGGAGGTTGCGGTGGAGGTTTGGACCGGTTAGCGAGGCAGAGCATGAAACAGAGTCTGTGTGACGGGGGTGGAGGAGGAGGAGGAGATGGATGAGGATGATGAGAAGCAGATGGAGCAGAAGATTCCTTTATTTCCTTGAAGAGACGATCGGCCTGTGACGCAGGTCCATCTCTCCAGGTGCATTGTGGGAAGCCTGCGCAAAGGCTCGCCCGGCTTCAAATTGATTGAAGATGACTGCAGCGGTGGAAGATGATGCGTCGAAATCCTCCAGATGTTTGAGCAACCAAATATAGAGCGAGGTGGTTTGACATGTTGGTGTGCAACATGAGGATAGGGGCCGCCGAGAGGGTCATCAGATAGAGCTGAGGGGTCGTCAGATGATTGATGACGACGGAAAGACAAAGAAGAGAGTTCTGCTACACTCGTTTGGTTTGGGGCTCTCCAGAACCAGGAGAAGAACTTTCTACAAGGTCGTCAGCTAAAAACATTTCAAACCTTATTCTTAAAGGTCGTTTAAACAGACGAGTGTCCGTTCAACTTTTCAAAAACGGACTTTAGCTTCAAGGTCACGACGCCGTAGGACAAATTTACTGTCTTTGTCTAAGTGCTACCACTCAAATATATATATATATATATATATTTATATATGGATCATTATATGTAGACGAAGAAGCTAATGCCATGCTAGCAAGAGCACTTTGAGCTAAAGAAGGTTAGCATGATGAAATACTCACGACGACTCACTTACGTATGTTTATAATGTTAACCATCTGAGTTTAGCATGTAAGCATGTAAGCATGTAAGCATGTAAGCATGTAAGCATGTAAGCATGCTAACATGCGGTTTGGCTATACATGTAAAAGGTTATATGCTGTGCCTGAAATGGGCTGGAACTCACCGGAGGCTAATGTCATGCTAGCATGTGAGCTATGTGTGGTGACAGCAGGACGTTGAGCTAAACAAGGTTAACACAATAATAAACATTTTAGCATGTTTAGCATCTTTATCAGTTTGAATGTGAGGAATAATAGGAAACAAAGGCTAAAGTCATGCTAGCATGCTTTGTGTAGGAAGGACAACATTAGTTTGACTGTAGAAGCTTAGCATATCAGTATACTTATATGTGCTAATCAGGGCAAAGTTATGCTAACTATGTTGGGATATTTGTTTGTGTTTTCTTAAAATGGGACATTCCTTCGGACTTTTGTTCTCAGGAGAATTCCTACTTCTGTTTTGAGAGCGGCCCCCTGCTCCTGGGACCAGAGACCCTCTGTGGAACCGAACCTGCACAGCAGCTGGATGTTCAGGACTCCACCCACGTATCAAGATCCTCGTAAACTTCAAACACGTTAAAGCTGAGAAAAAGGCAAAAGCACTAATTGTTTAGCGCTGTTTGTCGCTAGCAGCGGCGCTAATGACTCAGAGGGCTGTGGATGTTCTGCCTGATGCTCGACAGGTGATTCACCAGATCCGCACGTTTCCCACCGCGGACCCTCCGCTCCCGACGGCCGGAGGCGGGACAGACCCGAGTGTTCCTGCTGACGGATGATTGGCCAAGCGTCGGCGGGGGCCGAGCGCCAGATCCGCAGAGAAGCTAAATATTTGCAAGTACAGTGTGGACGGTGAGTCGAGTGAGACAGAAGAAGTTCAGCTGTGAGACAAACAAGAACAAACAAGAAGAGAGATGAAGGCGAGGAATCACTCGCCAAACATGGAGCGACGTCAGGCAACGGTGGCCACGCCCCCTTCTCTCCAGTCATCATCAGAGCACTTAGACTCTGATGGAGCTTCACATCCTCCCCTCTGCCTCTCCTTCAGACGTATCCACCCCCAGACTCTGTCCCCAGCATCTCTGCGTCTCTGCGGCGAGTGATGAGGTCATAGCCCCGCCGCCAACCTCCACGTCCGGAAAGTTTGGTCAAAAACACAAACAAAGTCTCTTTTGTGCAGCAGTGAGGTCCTCATCCAGCTGTCGGACCTCTTCAGTCTTCTTCAGGACTCTTAGAGGTTTTCTGAAAATGCAGACGCCTCATGAAGCACAAAAGTCCTCAAAAAGTCTCGGCGTGGTCTTCAGGAAACTTTTCAAGAGTCCCCAAGAATTTACTAAGAGGCATCAAATTAACCATCAATAACGTGTCCAAGGAGTCTCTGAAAAGTCTCTGAAAAGTCTCTGAAAAGTCTCTGAAAAGTCTCTGAAAAGTCTCTGAAAAGTCTCTGACTCTTCTGGAGACACAACTGCAACTTTTTGCAGACCTCTACAAGACTTTTTGAAATTGCTGAAGGACTTTTAAGATTTTGGGACTTCATGGAGACTTTTTAGTGACTTGTTAGAGACTTCTAGAAGACATCTACATGTCCTCTACATGTCTTCTAGAAGACATCTAGAGGACATGTAGATGTCCTCTACATGTAGATGTCCTCTAGAGGACATCTAGAGGACTTGTAGATGTCCTCTAGATGTAGATGTCCTCTAGAGAGGACATGTAGATGTCCTCTAGAGGACATCTAGAGGACTTGTAGATGTCTTCTAGAGGACTTGTAGATGTCTTCTAGAGGACATGTAGATGTCCTCTAGAGGACTTGTAGATGTCCTCTAGAGGACATCTAGAGGACTTGTAGATGTCCTCTAGATGTCTTCTAGAAGACATGTAGAGGACATGTAGATGTCCTCTACATGTAGATGTCCTCTAGAGAGGACATGTAGATGTCCTCTAGAGGACATCTAGAGGACTTGTAGATGTCTTCTAGAGGACTTGTAGATGTCTTCTAGAGGACATGTAGATGTCCTCTAGAGGACTTGTAGATGTCCTCCAGATGTCTTCTAGAACACATCTAGAGGACATGTAGATGTCTTCTAGAGGACATCTAGAGGACTTGTAGATGTCTTCTAGAAGACATGTAGATGTCCTCTAGAGGACATCTAGAGGACTTGTAGATGTCTTCTAGGGGACTTGTAGATGTCTTCTAGAGGACATGTAGATGTCCTCTAGAGGACATCTAGAGGACTTGTATGTCCTCTAGAGGACATCTAGAGGACTTGTAGATGTCTTCTAGAGGACATGTAGATGTCCTCTAGAGGACATCTAGAGGACTTGTAGATGTCCTCTAGAGGACATGTAGATGTCTTCTAGAGGACATCTCACCAGACTTTTCAGAGACAAACTGCATCTATTTGCAGACCTCACACCTCAGAGACTTTTTGAAGACTTATCTCTTTCAAAAAGTTTCCAAGAAGTTTCTTAAATAATAATTGGTGAAATACCAAAAATAAAATCATTCCAAGTCCATCAACAAAAAGTTCTGGTACCAGATTTTGTCTTTATTTGAAACAGTTTTCTTGTGCGGTACTGAATTCAGTATTTCTACCACGTTAAGAATCTGGACCTTCATCATCAGAACCGTAGGACAGACAACAATCGTAGGTTTTTGAGTCTTCCGGTGGACCAGCTCTGGTACCGTGACAGAACACCAAAACATCGTGACGAGGTTCTGGTACTGAGACGTTTTTAAATACACGCTGAAGGTCTCGTACAGAAACCCATATTCCTTCTGACGTTTTGGTTCTGAAATCTTCATAATAAATTTGGTTCTTCGGGTCTGTCTGTGCAGCTGGTCCTGTTTGATCGACTGGCGCCGGTCCGACACACCTGGTTTATGATGTATGAAGTTTTGGATCGGTGGACTGTTGGCCTGATCTCACAGCTAGCTAGCACGGCTACCAAGCGGTACCAGTACCAGAAGTAGAATCGAGCCGCACCCGGTGGAAATGCTTTTAATTACTCTCCAGAACTTCCAGTTAAAGGTGAGGTTCTGGCGGGCCCAGATGATGTGAGAGACCCGGTCCAACGCTGGAGGCCTGACAGCTCCCTAACGATCTGCAGGCTGTGTTATTCACCCCCCCCCCCCCCCCCCCCCCCCCCCCCCCCCCGTTCATCCACCCGCCCACCTCTGGGCTGAAGCAGCCAGAACATTCCTCACACATCTGGACTCAGTCGTTCCAAACGCTCCTCTCCGCTCCACGCCGTAATTACCCACAAGGCCTCCTTTTCTCTTTTCTCCTTTTATGAACCCCCCCCCCCCTCGGCTGGAATCATAAAAGCGTGGCGTTCACAAACGTCACTTCTACTCATGATTTAGAAGGAAACGCGTCCGTGGCGTCTGTAGAGACGGGCCGTCCGGCGCTGTGGCCCGTCTTCGGCCCGGCTAATAAAAACAAGACAAACATAATGAATGGTTTTACTCGCCTCCGACTTTAATTTCTCCTCCACATACTTGTTCGCCCCTCGAGACGCTCGCAGCGCCGCGGAGAGGCACGCTTGAGTGGGAAAGAGGCGGGGCTACGGTGTCGTCTGGGACGGCGTGTTCTCCAGCTGTGCAGAGTAACAACTTTTAAAAGTGTTTATCTTCAGAACCACGTTTGGAGCTTTTGTGACTCGGTAGCTTCTATCCCAGCGTCTCAGTCGCTCATTATCCATGTCGGCGTTTCCATTCTGGAACAAACGGCGAGGACATCAAACAAAACAATTCAACTGATGGGGGAGAGATCCTGCTCCGGT
>VRLP01010079.1:0-10739 GCA_009660295.1 Lophius piscatorius
AATTCATCTTTTAAAGTTTGTTCATGTTAAAAATCATTTTATCCAAATGGAAATTTTATATGTAATTAAAATCCATAAATATTAAAGTCTTGGAGCCTAAGTAAATTTTTTTTGTAGTGTAGTATTTAAGAAGCAGAATGAAGAGTTGTTAACGACTAAAAATAATAATAATAATAATAATACATTTAATTTATAACGCACTTTACATTTGGATCAAATCTCAAAGTGTTACAAAGTAAAAGCAGATAAAAGCATCAATAAAAAATAAAATAATAACTATATAAAAACCTGACCAAAAAGCAGCAATGTTAATTAAAGTTATAGGTTCTGCTAAAAAGGAAAGTTTTAAGTCCTTTTTTAAATGTGTCAGTCGTCTGTGGAGCCCTCAGATGGTCAGGGAGGGCATTCCACAGACGAGGGTCGGCAGAACAGAAGGCCCGATCACCCATGGTGCTGAGCTTAGTCCGGGGAAGGAGGAGGCGGTAAGAGTGGGTAGAACGGAGGGATCGTGTTGAGGTCAGTATGGTGAGTCGTTCTTTCAGGTAGGGGGGTGCGTTACCATGGATAAATATAAATAGATCCATATTTGTCGTATGCCGCTGTTTATGATGAATTTTCTTCTCTAGGTGACTCATTAAGCATAAAGTTCATTATTTTTCGGAGTCTCAGCTAAAATACCGAGGAGTCAGCCTCCGTCGGAAGTTTTTTTTTTTTTTTTTTATCTTCTACATTTTACTTTGTGTTCCAGCGAATGAAAAATGACCTCTGTGAGTTTCCCGTCCCTTTCCATGAGATTAGTTTCCTAAATGGGCTCTAATCTTATAGTCAATAGGAAATGGTCCAGTCATCACGGCATAACGCCTGAGGGAAATAAATCCTGGTTCTTACAGGTTTCCAACAACCGTGTGTGTGTGTGTGTGTGTGTGTGTGGCCCAACAGTATGGTGAAATTACATCCTGACATAACGGTACCGGCGGATGAAAACGGGGTCAGAGCAGACATTTAAATCAAATTTGCTGGCCGTGTGTCGGCGGGACTGAGACAGTGAGGTCACGCTTCTCAGGTTTTCAAATTAGTGTTTGACCCGATGTGATTCATGAAGGCCGACCTCACAGCCGGAGGATTATTCACCTCCAGCGGGGACGTCATCTGACCGACTGTTCAGCACTTTGGTTTTTAGGAGGAAGTTCTGAACGTCTGACGCCACGTTTAGGACAAAATGGCACAAAAACGCTGGGATTCAAGAATAGAAGGGAAATGAGGCCATTTTTTTTTTTTTTTGCTTTGGAGGATGTTTTATGATACCTGTAACTCTGATGGGTTGAAAAAAAAGTAGTGGACGCTAGTTTGTAAGTAAACAACCTAAATATATAAAGAAATATTGGTTTCTACATTTTTCTTCTGCAGTAATTACCATAATGAATCTTTATAACCAATAAAAAAATCAATCTGCTTTTTACTTGAAGGCCGACTTCGTCACACTCTTAGAACTCAAACGTGGGTTGTCGTTTTGGCCTTACATAACTTTTATGAGTTGAAAGAACGAAACACTTTTCACGATTCATAACTTTTGTCGTGTGACGTTTGTGATAAACCAACGACGGCAGATTCATTAAGTTTAGTCATAAAAGCTCAACCCGGAAGTTAAGCGACTAATCAGAATATCGCAAAAATATGTGTGTGTTAAATCTGTTTTATTCACTAAATGAAGCATTAAAAAAAAAGGTGTGTCCGTAAACACTTCCATTGTTTTGTAGCAGGAGGGTAAGAGTAAAACGTCCGACGGCAGAGCCATCATTGATGTGACTGCGTAGGGAAGCAGAGGATTGTGGGAGTTGAAGTCTTTCTCATGCCTGAACCTGCTGACGCTGGAACATCAGGTCATGGCAGAGATTCAGCCTGCGAGTCACCGACTGCTCATTTATTATTTAAGGCATCTAATAGGAGCCGAGGCAGCGGCGCGAGGAGGGACTGAAGCAGATCATGTGAACCAGATCCAGATCGGCGCCTCAGCAGGCGTTTAATGAAAAATGATTGAATGTGACTTATGTGCCTGGAATTCTGTCATTTTAAGTCTCATTACTGATCTCCTCATTTTATATGTGTTTCTAAAAAAAAAGACATATACAAAAAAAACAAAAAAAATATATAAGATGTGACAAACTTTCGAGTTTCAATATTAAGAGAATAAGTTGAAATGTTCCAGAATGGAGTCGTAATCTTAAAATATTCATTGGAGGTGGAATGAGGAACGTGGAACATCTTGTCAAGTTATGTTTCAATAATATTTAAAGTTTCCCAAATCAATAAATATTGA
The DNA here is from genome assembly GCA_009660295.1 of Lophius piscatorius. NCBI lineage: Eukaryota > Metazoa > Chordata > Actinopteri > Lophiiformes > Lophiidae > Lophius > Lophius piscatorius. Next base: position 2,318 of record VRLP01010079.1, read on the forward strand.
ATCTTTTGCCAGATAAACACAAAATGATCATCAGTATCAGAACTTTCAAAAAACATGTGAAAAAAAACGGGCTTTGTTCTGAAGAAAGAACCGGACAATGCAACAACAATAACAACAACAACAACAGCGGAAGTCTAATTTTTTTTTTCAAGGATTTTCAAGGCCTTGAAAATACAGGCAGCTGCGGTTGCCGGTATTTTTTAAAATTTTTTCTATTTTGCCGTTTGATAAAACACCATGTAGAAGATATTACAGGAAAGTACCATAAAAAAGCAGATAAAGCGTCTGCTTGTTTACAGACACAGAGCTAATTCTATAAAAACTCTAGTAAATTCCAATAAATCCTTTTTTTTTAAAGCTAGAAACCGACATCCTTTAATAATTATATGTTATATTCTTTAGCATTGTGTTACCGTAGAAACGATGGCTTGTCTTACTTCATGGTTAAAGCCTTTTTTTTTTATTTGACTGTATATTTAAAAATATATATTAAAACCAAATCTTTCATTTAGACAATATAATACTTTTACTTATTTTTGTTTCCCACATATGAACAAACCTTGAATTTCACGGGTTTTTTAACATAATTTTTTACAGTATACTCAATTTAACTTCACATCTGTCTTTTAAAACGTTCCCTGATTTGCCGTCAGCAAACTGAATCCCAGCTTCTTCTTCTTTTTTTCTATAAAAGCTGCAGCAGATTTTGGGTCGTAGAGAATCAGCCAGAAGTTGATGTTAGAGAAGATGACATGTATCGTCTCTCTCTCTCTCTCTCTCTCTCTCTCTCTCTCTCTCCTCCGTTCTCCTTTACTCTTTCCACAGCGCATCAGATTGATGAGATCTCTCTACTCCGCTCTGTTCCTGTCACATCCCATCCACGGAAGGATGAAGAAACATGGCCTCCAGTAAAAAAAAAAAGAAAAAAAAAAGAAAGAGAGGGAGGAGTGAATTTGAAAAGAAAAGGAGGAAGGAATCCTTTCAAGTGTTTTCCTTTGTAGGACATTAAGTGTAGCCCGGAGTGACGACATTGTTTCGCTGTTAGGTTGCTCTATTTGAAGGCCGCCTTCGTCAGAAGACCGAACAGTTTTTCGCCTGTCTGACGATCGAAATTTGAAATGTTGTCGAAAAAAATCCACAAACGTTTCAAAAACAAACATAAAGCTTTTAGAATTTTCTCTGATTACTCTTTCTCCTCCCGGTGTAACACATTCCTATCTCTGCCTGCAGACCAAAACCTTTTAACCTGGAATTATATATATATATATATACCTCCGCCAAAGCTCAACAATACTGCGTCTTCCATTTCGGTGTCTCTGTTCAGCACACTGAGCCCCAAGCTCCACCCCCAAAAAGAAAATCTAGGGAATCAAATGAACAAAGGCAGCGATAGCCACATTGTGACGTACCTACTCCAAACGACTTACTATCTTTATTTCATGTCAAATGGTGCAAAACACCAGACATAGAACAAATGCCTTAATATTGTAATTGGAACGCTCCCCCTGTGGACATCAGAACATCTCATGGTTTTAATCGGAGGAATCAGAAGTAACTAGAGTTTCCTTCCTTCCAGAGGTTCACGCTGAGAAAGAAGTTCAGCCGAATGAAGCTGCAGAGGATGAAGGCTACTCAAGTAGTGGCAGATCTGCCCAGGAGGGAGGAAGAAGGGAGGGAGGAAGAAGGGAGGGAGGAAGAAGGAGGAATTAAGTTTCTCTGGAATAAAGAGGTCACGTGTTCACATGGAACTCCAGCAAGAAGTTCAGGCAGCAACAACAACGGGCCGCATGCACCAACACAATCGTAAGAACTTTCTTACGTTTATTTATGAAGAGGAACTCTAAGTTAGAATCATGAATTCTCTTAAACCGTCATATTCTTGCTGATATGCGTGTGCAGGTCACCTGTCAGCGGTCATAATGTTCTGGCAGTTTTGCATGTGCATGTCATAATGGTTATACAGGTCTGAATTTCACTCATGGAGGTAAAACTCATGATGTTTGACCACGGACCATTTAAATTATACACCAATCAGCCAGAACATTATAACCAATTAAACCCTTTGTGTTAAAGTCCTTTTTTTTTTTTTACCTGTGTTCTTAACTCGGTGAAGAAAACAGGTAAACAAACCTGTAAACAAACCTGAACGTAAGTTGAAAGCTAAATGCCTGTGGTCCTAATTAGCATCGGTAAACGCCCCGCCAATGCCCATAAAAGGGCATCGGACTGAAGGTCTGTGTGTAACAGAGGTTGTGGAAAAGAAGAAGGAAGAAAATGACGAAGAGGAAGTTTCAAAATGGCGGCGCACCGGACTCTACATGTGAAAAAATAAATCCTCTATTGTATTACATTATAACACTATTATAACACAATAACCGATTATTTTTCACGAACAAGCCATCACTCAAATGTTGGCTAGAGGCCCTTGAACGTTCCTAGATTCTGTTCCTACCTGAGAACAAATCCGTAAAGTGACATTTGTGAATAACGGAATCTTTTTAAAAACGGTTTTATTTTACCAATCATCCTGCTTTTCTCTTTATACTTCATTCATGCTGCTGTTATGCAGAACCTCCGCTGCCCATCACCACCCAGTCCTCATTATTTCATCATCCTCATCAGTCTCTGCAGCGTCATTAGCCACCACCACCACCACCGGTGTCTCCAGTAGGGGATTCATCATGCAGTCCGTCAGTGCGGATACCATTCCATCCCAATCTCCCAGAAGGGTCTGAGCGCTAACGCTTTTCTGCTAGGCTAATTATTCCGTATTGATTTAATGCAGTTGACCTGAGAGTCCAGATTGTGGGTTTAAGTTTTATCAGATTTTGTCTTCCTGCCAAACCAAACAGACAGGAGTGACGTGATAATAGAAGAAGGCAATCTAACAGAAAAAAAACAACTTTAAGGCTGAGTAGTCTACTTAAATCCATCACATACGTAAACCCATTTGATAAACCTATTTATATTGTTGTTGTTTACATGTAACTTGAGATTGGAATAAGAATTACCTGCCGTCCAGTAATAATAATAATAATAATACATAAGCTCTTTTTTCATCTGTTATACGTGATATATTTGAGAATAAGTGTAATAAGGCAGAAGCCATTGAAGTCATTCTCCCAAATATTTCACAGCTACATTTTATTAGTGGTGGAGATTTTTTTTCTCCCAAGCAACTTTAAAGATGTGAAACTCTTCTGCCTGAGACAGAAGGTCAGAATCTTCTGCAGACATCAATGGCCCACTTTTCTGCAATGTCCCAGTTATAGCGGAGGTGTCTGTACGTTAGGTAACGATGCTAATGCGGAATAAATCCACAAAGAGTTCAGGGACTAAAACGGTCGACATATAAAACGACATATCTGTCCAGTCCGGCTCTTTCGAGATAAAATGCGTTCATAATGAATACAAATAAATGCAAATAATCCCCCAAATCTTCAATAATTTCTTCTTCAATCTTCAACAAACTTCCAAATGTCTTACAATCGGTTTAAGAAATTATTTTCAACAGGTCAGAACACATACACAATGCCAAACAGTCTTTCTTCCACGGGAATCCTTCAAAATAAGAGCGCTTAAAATACACTACTCACTATGGTTTTAAAACTTGAAAGCAAAAAATGGGAATCGGCCGATCGGACTTTATAAAAATCGGTGATCCGCCAAGAATATTGCAATCGGTGTAATCGCCTCTAGTAAAAGAAGTATTTTATGAATCCCAAAGATGAACAGATGAAAGTAAAGAAACTCTTCTTGACTGTTTCTGTAAATATTTCCGGTGTGCGGTTTTCTAACCCAGCCACAAAGGCGTCACAAGCCGGGGGTTCTCCTAGTGCCGGTCCCAAGCCCGGATAAATGGGGAGAGTTGCGTCAGGAGGGGCATCCGGCGTTAAAAACGGTTGCAAAATGAAAATGCCTAACGCGAAACTGATCTCCAAACCGGATAGAAACAGATGATCCGCCGTGGCTAATTTTATTTACGGTATTTTGTGGTGCATTCACTGACCAGCCCGGTCACCGTGTGTGGAGCGTCTTGAAAGAAACAGATTATGAGATCAAGAAATGTGTGTCTGCACAAACACACAAACACACAAACACACAAACACACACAAACACACACACACAGACACACAAACACACAGACGTGAAACAAAGCAGAGCCCATCTGGAGGAGAGGGCAGAGCAGATATCACGGCAGTCCAACATGTTGCCGTAGCAACGTGGCGAGGGTGGGATGTAGCAGGCGGGAGCCTGGGAGGGTGGAGGAAGATGAAAGAGGTAGAGGAGGAGGAGGTACGACAAAGCACATTTCAGCAGGCACCTCCCTGCTGGTGAAGAAATGCTTCTTTAAGGTTCAACAAGATGAGAAACGGCAAAATAAAGAAGCTGTCTTAATTCTTAATAAGTTTCTGTAGCATTAAATGTTTACTTCTAATTAATATTTTCTAATTATTATCACATAAAATATAAAATCATCCCGGACAATGTTGTGTTTGGTGAACAAAGGTGGAGGGAGTGTCTTGAGAGAGGAAGAGAGAGGTAAAGAAAAGAGGAAGGGGCGGATGATGATGTTGTTTCAAGAGAGGGGGGAGGGTAAAGGAAAGAAAAGTGAGGGCGATGAGGAGGCCAGAGGGAGCAGACGAGGAGCAGGAAACAATCATTACAGGACATCCAAACCTATAAGGGTCGGTTTGGGAAAGACGTTCAGCCATTTCTCCATTATAGCTTTTTTCATGAAGACGGCAGATTTGCTACTAAATCCATCAGAGCAGGTCTGGATGGAAAATGATGTCTTAATGTCTAAGAAAAGAATGAAAGGTACATCCCAAATTATTAACTCCACCAGAGAGAGTTAAAGGACCTTATCTTCAACATTTTGTCGGTATCATTTAATCATAAGAAAATGTGATTTCTGTAAAACATGCGTTTGAGAATTCTGGTTGTTAAAGAGCTGATTTGAAGTTCAGGCGAAGGAAAAGGCAGATTCTGAAGGACGATGAGTAAGATGAAGAACTTGGAAGGTTTTGAATGGTAGAGGATTAGAATGAAAAGATGAATGAAACTGATGGCTGATTCAACGATGTTGAATATCGGATGTTTTGCTGAAGAACTTGAACGCAGTCTGCAATGCCGACTTGAAATTTGAAGGAGTAAGAACCATAAAAAGTAGGAATAAGATGCAGAAATAGATGAAGAATGTTGAAGAGTCACATGAGTATCAATAGCATCAAATAGTTGAATAAAAATAGGTTTAATATAGTTAAAATGTTCTTGCTGATATGTGTATGCAGGTACCGTGTTAGTGGTCATAATGTTTTGGCAGAGGTGCTGTATATGTATTAAAGCGGTCAGTGGTTGTAATGTTATGCCCACTGAATTTCACCCCATGGAGGTAGAACTCACCACGTTTGACCACTGGGTCCAGATTTGGATCATAAAACACGCAGATTAAAATATACACCAATCAGCCACAACATTATGACCAATTAAAACCATTAAAACCTACCGTTTGTGTTTAGGTGCTTTTTTTTGCCACCGACATGGATCTGACACGTACTGTGTGTTCTGCCAGATACATAAACTTCAAAGGAAAATGTTCACTTGCTGCCAAATATATATCCCAGCCCCCTGACAGGTGCCACTGTAACGAGATTATCAATGTCATTCAGCCGTCACCTGTCAGTGGTTGCAATGTTATGGCTGTGGGTCATCTTGTTCTTATCTTATTCCTAACAACGACTCCGATAAAGTATGAACAACCAATCAAATCAAATACAAGTTCATCGTTAGGACAGCTAGCCAACGTAGCTGTCAGCAGCACAGAATAATGTTGTGTGATGCGTTCAATGTCTAGTCGGTAAAAAAAAAAAAAAAATTAAAAAAATTCCCCTGCCCTCAAAATCATGACATCATCGAGATCGAGGAGTTTGGTCAAAAATAATGTTCACTAGCTATGATTCGCTGAATCCTGCAAAGGCTTTTTTCAAGATTTCTTACTTCTACTAGGTATGGTTATATAATAAACACAATAATGACATTTTAATGAAATTTCTTTCACTTACTTACAGGTAAAATAAATTAAATATATACATTTATATATCTGTATATGTATTTTTTTTTTCTTTTTTTTAAGATATTATAAATATACTAGGTATATTTCTATACTAAACATAAAAATAGTGTTTTCTCTTATATTTTTTCATCACTTTTACACATTTTCCTTAAAAAGAAAGAAAACATTTTCTTCCTTTAATTAGATTTAATATATGAGACACTTTGTTTTCCTTTCCTCCTTTAATAATTTGGACGTCGTTTTCCAGATTCTTGAACCGCTAATACTTGACAAATAAACGTTTTTTGCATTTTTTGCCAGAGATCTGAACAGAGTTTTTTTTTTTCCCAAAATATTTTCAGCAGTTTCTTCTGGAAGGAAAAACTCAAATGAAGGTTTTCCAGACTTGAATCATTAATCCGTCTGTAATCCTGGAGGATTATGAGTGGAAGGGTTCGTGATCCGTCCTCTCTCACCTCCTTCATATTCTTATAATCTCTTTTTTTTTATAGAAGCATAATGAAATGTAAGTCGTGAAATGTAGAATTTACTCCCCGGCGCTGACGAAGAGGAGAGAGGAGACAATATGACAGCAGATTAAAATTATAGATAGGCTCAGTTTTAGGACACAAAGCCCGGTTTAGTCAGCTAACAATCCTGAATTTGTCCATGTCCCTAAACCGTCCCACACCGGTCCTGTCCTTCCTCCTCATCCTCATCCTCATTCTCATCCTCAGCTGCTGGCTCAGAGCTGCTCTCACCACCATTTTGGAAACCTTTCCCTTCACTCCTGCTGCTCCTCTTCTGTCACAGATAACTCCTGATACTCTTCTCCTGCCTGCACTCACTTCTTCACTTCTTTTCCACACTCCTCTTGCTCTGAACAGTTGACCCCTAATACTTAAACTCCTGCACGTTCTTCACATCTAGTCCTTCATCCTCCCCGTTCCTCCTGCCTCCCTTTCATTCACACACATGTATTCTGTCTCCATGCCACTGACCCTAACTCCTCTTCACTCCAGCGCACACCTCCACATCTCAAAGGTTCTCCTGCACCTGCTCCCTGCTTTCACTACAGATCACAATGTTATCCACCAACATCAGAGTCCATGGAGACTCCTGTCTGACCTCATCTGTCTGACCTCATCTGTCTGACCTTATCGGTCTGACCTCATCTGTCTGACCTTATCGGTCTGACCTCATCTGTCTTACCTCATCTGTGTGACCTCATCTGTCTGACCTCATCGGTCTGACCTCATCTGTCTGACCTCATCGGTCTGACCTCATCTGTCTTACCTCATCTGTGTGACCTCATCTGTCTGACCTCATCTGTCTGACCTCATCGGTCTGACCTCATCTGTCTGACCTCATCTGTCTGACCTCATCTGTGTGACCTCATCTGTGTGACCTCATCGGTCTGACCTCATCGGTCTGACCTCATCGGTCTGACCTCATCTGTCTGACCTCATCTGTCTGACCTCATCTGTCTGACCTCATCTGTCTGACCTCATCTGTGTGACCTCATCGGTCTGACCTCATCTGTGTGACCTCATCGGTCTGACCTCATCTGTGTGACCTCATCGGTCTGACCTCATCTGTCTGACCTCATCTGTCTGACCTCATCTGTCTGCCTGTCCATCACCACAGCCAACAAGAAGGGGCTCAGAGCCCATCCTTGGTGCAGACCCACCCTCTGATCTAATCAACATATACATCCATGGATAATGTCCATATATGGACATTATTAATAGTTCAGCTTCATTCCTGTCGTGATTCCAAGAACAGAATTACTGTTGTGTTGTCAGAGTTAAGATGCTTAAAACATAAAATCCAAATGGTGACCCGTATCTCTCTCTCTCTCTCTCTCTCTCACTCTCTTTCTGTCTTTCTCCCTCTCTCTCATTCTCTCTCTCTCTCTTTCTCTCTCTCACTGTCTTTCCCCCTCTCTCTCTCACACTTTCTCACTCTCTCTCTCACTCTCGTTCTCTCTCTCTCTTTCTCTCTCTCTTTCTCTCTCTCTCTCCTTCTCTCTCTCTCTCTCTCTTACTTTCCCCCTCTCTCTCGCTCTTTCTCTCAGTCTCTCTCCCTCTCTCTCTCTCACTGCCAGTATTCATCCTCATGACTGCATACTTTAAGGCAAAAATGCACCAGAAAATAATCCATCATATAAAACCATCGCAGCACATCTGGGTGTGAATAAGGGCTGATGTCTGATGATGTCTGATGATGTCTGATGATGTTTGCTGATGTCTGCTGATGTCTGATGATGTCTGATGATGTCTGATGATGGCTGTGGGCCACCAGCAGGGATCCATCCCTCCTTCTGCTATCATCTGCTCCGCATCGCTAACTGTGCTACAAATTTGG
>VRLP01010080.1:0-10739 GCA_009660295.1 Lophius piscatorius
AACACTGTTAGCATCCAGCCTCAGAGCGGCTCAACGCTAACACTGTTAGCATCCAGCCTCAGAGCGGCTCAACGCTAACACTGTTAGCATCCAGCCTCAGAGCGGCTCAACGCTAACACTGTTAGCATCCAGCCTCAGAGCAGCTCAACGCTAACACTGTTAGCATCAAGCTACACTGAAGGTTCGGCTTCAAATAGAACCTTAACCTCTGAGACTCAGAACTAATATAACCCGTGTCAATTCGATGACTCTCTTTTAAATGGCCCCGTTACCATAGTAACATCATGGTAACGACATGAAACCATTTCTGAGGTCAATACATCTATATTTATATTTATATTTATATGTAACCTAAAGTGGCGGTTCCTCCTCGTCTGGGTTGTTGTGTCGGGTTCTAAACATCTTTCAAACAAAAACATTTTTCACTCTGCAGCGGCGCCGTCGTGTCGAACCTGATTAATCTGAGATACATTTGCAACAACTCCCAACACGCCGTCTCTCCCGTCAGCGCGTGATCGCTGTCGACGCGCGGCTCACAGGGCAATAGTGATTATTAATGTGCGACGTCTGAAGGCGGGCCCACGGGGGCGGGCCGAGTTCTTTTCCAGGAGTTCTTTCCGCGGCGGAGAAGGAGCTTCATGGAGACGACAGGGGAGGAGGAGCGCCGAGGGAGCGCAGCAGATGAGGAGGAGAAACATCAGCCAGCTGCTGAGGAGAGCTCGCCGTCTCGTATTGTGCTTAATCAGAGTTCTGAGTCGGAGACACTGGGGCACAGAACCCGGTTCTTCATATTACACCGGGTCCACACTCTGTCTTACGCCGTCACTAAAGTTTGGTGCTGACGCCTGCCGGGCCCTGATTCACGCCGGACTGATGAAAGTGCTGGTTCATGGACTTCTCAGTCCGTTGGGCTTCACTGAGAAGGTTCTGACTCAGCATCAGTCCAGATGCAGCATTACTGCCTCCAGGAATTCTGCGATCCTTTTGGACTTTGATAGTTTGGTTTGGGTTTTCCAGACGTGAGAAAAAGCATTGATGTTCAAACGCATCTGTGCCGAACGGGTCCAGTCGTCTCCTTTCATTCAATCAAGCCCGATCCAGAACCCCACCGACGCCCTGAAACCCAGCCAGTCCGATCGATTTGTTGCCCAACAGCAGCTTGGAGGAAACTAGCCCCCCATGATCCCCTGTGGTGTCCCCCAGGGCGTCGTCCTTGGCCCCTTACTCTTTAGCACAAACACGCAGCCACTGGGTCCGGTTAGGAACCGGTTCTGTCTGATTTTCAGCAAGAAATAGTGAGTAAAAGGACATTAAAGGGTTAAAGTATGGATAAGCCTCAAAGTTGCGTCACATAAGCCTCAATCCAACAAGTTGGTTCTGAAGAGAACCCGGCATTATTCCTGTGTAAGAGTTCTGTCAGCAGTAAGTTTCATTTCCTGACCTTCGTGTTCTGACTGTCTGCGGTGGAGTGAAGCCTCTCATCAGCGGGGGGGTGGCGGCGGAGAGGAGGGCCGCTTCCTTATCAAAGGCCCGGGTGCCGAACCTCGGTTAAAAATAGCAACTGAGGGGAGATTGGCATCGATTTCTGCCGGCGCTGACGGCCCGATTGACAGCGGTACGGCGGTGTTGGGCTGTTGAGCCATCGAGGGAATCCACCAGACTGTCTGTGATGAGATGAGATGAGAAGATAACTTCTGACAAGCCCTCCACCCGCCACCCACCTGTAATCACCCCGTCTACACACACACACACACACACACACACACACACAGAAAAAGTAATTACCACACACACACACACTCACACACACACACACTCGGTGCCCCCTGAGCGAGTCATGTGACTTTGGCTGCCTGAGCCTCCACCTGTCCGGGGTCTCCTGCCAACTCAGGGCTCATGTGCTCACACTCATACAAAATACCTCTGGACGTCCCCCCAGCAGCCAGCAGACCCCCTCCTTAAAGGTAATCCCACTACATTACCCTCCATCAGTGAATAGAGCCTCGTAACCGTGAGCTGTCCAATATGGGGGGGGGTCTTCTCAGTGACCTTTATTTTATCGCTGTAAATGAACTCTACTCAGTGAAGACTCTTATTACTCTGTGCTTCACTGCACCTTCATCACCTTCATCCCCTTCATCTCCCTCCAGTTATCAGCCCCGATCCACTCAGCAACATGACGTCTAATGAATACTGGCTGAGCCCATGTCAGTATTCACGGGCAAATCTGCAGGAAAACAACCCGTCTTTACGTGATTAGAGTTTTTCTGCTCAGGACTTTCAGTTTAAGAAGACTCTCAGCCGCTCTGAACATGTGACAGCAGGTTCTACAGAATTATAGGCATCCGTCCGAATAAAGGAGTAAAACGAGATTAAAAAATGTCAAACAGAATGTTAACCTGTGACCTTTAATTCTAATTATTCACAAAAATCTAACATTTCACACACTTGGAAGAGGATATGTCTGTAAACTGACCCCACACCCCGTGAGGAATAAAGGTTCTGACATGTCCATCCCAGTCACCTGACCTAAACCCACCAGAACATCTGTGGATGTGCTGCAGAGGAGAGTCCACCAGCGTGGACCTCAGAACCTGAAGGAGGTGGAGAGGTTCTGTATGGAGGAATGGTCTCAGATCTTCTCCATGTGTCCTCAGACCTCCTCACATCATTTGGTTGCTTGAGTTAAAGATGATTTTTTGTGTGAATAATTTGTATTAAAGATCATGGCTGCCGACATTAAAGTTATTTTTTGTATCTCGTTTGGTTCATTTTTAAGGGGCGCCAGTAATTAAAGGATGTAAATGACACCAAATCTATCCAAACAGGAAGACGTTTCTAAATCCTGTTGAACCGCTTCATTTTGGACAAACATCATTAGCTGTGCAGAAGAACATACAAACACAGCAATTCCACAAATTGCCTCTGTCATTTAGAAAAACTCCACAAAGCGTTAAAAATTCAAGGAAAGAGATCAAAGAAAAATTAAAAGGACATTTTCACGTCTGAGATATTTGTTCCGCATCGTGTCACCTCATGAACCCTCAGCCTTCATTTCTCCGTCAATCATCAAATGATCCACTAAAGCCAAAATAATCATCATTAAAAGCCCAAAGTTTGACTTCACTCATAATGAGGTGATTTGCAGCAATCTGCCAGCAGCAGCAGTCCGTCAATCTGTCAGCAGGTTCCTCCTCCTGCTGGAACCGCCTCAGAGACAATTACTGCCGCCTCCTCCTAATTATAAACTCATTGAAATTTATGAGCGCCTGTTATGAATTATTGAGCCCTGTTTCCTGGGAGGGCTGTCATCAGGGAAAGTTGAGGCGGGTGGATTTCACTCAGGTTCTCTCCTGGTTTTCTTTTCTGCAGGTTTGACTGGAACATGACCAGGTGTGTGTCTCCCTCTAGTGGCGGACAGCTGGAACTACAGTGACAGGACGCGTGACAAAATATGCTTAAAAAGGTCATTAGATCATCCGTTTAAATAGTTTATCATCATTTTTCAATGTTAGTGTAAGTTATAAGTCTTTTATACGGCAGCATTGAATGATCAAAGAGCCAAACACTCAATTACAGAGGTCACAAAGTTAAAGATGGAGCCAATCACGAGGGCCGAACAGAACTCAAACTGATCAGGATTTATCTGAGGGCTTATGAAAACTTTAGGATTATTTTATTGACTCATTTTATAGAATTCTAAACAAACCAACCGAATATAAAATATTCAAATTACAGATCAAATTGAAAATAAATCAGCATAACTAACAGTTTTTATAAAAATTAGATTTTATCTCACCGGCCGGATGTAATTGTTGTGAGGGCCGGATGTGGCCCGCGGGCCTTGAGTTTGACACACGTGGGTTAGAAGATTACAAAAACACCATAAAAAAAAAAGCAAAGGCAAAGAGAATTAAACTAAATCAAATGAGTTCTTCTTAATATCTTTGTCGAGACATTATTTGTGTCCGTAAATCACAATAATTGTCTATAATATAATAATAAAATAATAATCTTTGTCATTATTACCGGAGCTGATCAGCTGCAGTTGTCCTGATTGGAACCTCAGGGGTTTAATCCTCGACCCAATCTGCTCCATGAGAGGTTTAAACGCTGCCTGGTGCTGGTCGGAGTTCTGAAAGGTTGAGCAGGACGTTGTAAAAGTTCAGTCCAATAAGTTATTAAATTAGTAAGTTTTTAAAAACATTTGAAAGATAAATGATCTGATCAAAGAATCCTTTTCTGCCGTTGACTTTTATTTCTTCGTTTAACATTCTCTAAAGATTTTTAGTTTTCCAAACAGAACCGATGAATTAATTCAACCAAACAATGAATTTTCCTCAGAACTCAAAAAACTAAATAAAAACAATAATTGATTTTTATTTATCTTCCTTTTCTCTCTAAGGGTTCATGGCGTTTTCTGGGCCTTCATATCCTCCAGATCTCCATCCTAACAAGCATCTGTGGGATGTTCTGGACCCACAGAGTCATCCACCTGTCACTCAGCTCAGAGCGATTATGAGGCCAAACGGACCCACACCATGGATGATGGACCACCTCACTCCGGCGCTAAGCCGACCGGAACTCATCCAGGTTCTGGAGATGAATGGGATGAGTGAAGGAGTCAGTACGGTCCTTCTCCTCAGACGGAGGCAGCTCCTGCCAGCTCCCACTGCTGAATGGGCCAGAATCGCCCAGGAGGTTCTACCGGTCAGTGAGGAGGATGGGGAGGAAGAGACACCCTCTCCCAATTTTAAAAAAACGGGCCATGTCTTGTCTTCTTCTTCAGAGTTTGGGTAAAAGAGCAACACACCAACATAATTATTATTCTCATTATTATTATTGTTGTTGTTGTTGTTGGATTCATTTTGGGAAAGGTCAGTGGCATATGTCCGCCACTAGGGGGAGTTTTATCTTCAAAGGTTTTCAGGTCATAACATTTGAAGTTAATCTAAATCTGGTTCGATTTATATAATTATGATTATGTGCAGATGTATCTCCTCGTGGAGATTTATCTTCTTTATGTCTCTCTAATAGTTCATATTTTACTCACTAGGAGGAGATTTTTGTAGAAAACAGAGTTTTCTGAGTGATTATACTTGTTGCTTTTCTGATATTTGAATTTATCCTTCTTTTCTCTCTCTGGTTGCAGATCAGCTCTAAGTTGATGAATGGTTCATTTCACATAGTTTGAATTATTTAATACTCTTATATATATATATAAGGATAGATGCAGCTTGAACTCAGTCCTGAGTGAAGTGTCTGAATTCTTATGTCAGCGTGATATTTCAGTTTTTCTCTTGAAACAGATTTCAAGAAAACGTCTAAATTTCTGTTTAATCTATTTGTGGTGGATTAGGGCTGATGAAGGATATTATCAATTTAATAGAGTTAGGAGGCAACATAAAAGGTCTGCGTACTTTCTGAATGAACTCTTTTTACTTTATATGAGTACGTTTATGTGTGTGTGTGTATATAAGTATGTGTGTGTGTGTGTGCAGGTACATTCATGTATATGTGTGTATATAAGTATGTGTGTGTGTGTGAGTCCATTCATGTATGTGTGTGTGTATATAAGTACGTTTATGTGTATGTGTGTATATAAGTATGTTTGTGTGTGTGTGCAGGTACATTCATGTATATGTGTGTATATAAGTATGTGTGTGTGTGTGTCTGTGCAGGTACATTCATGTATGTGTGTGTGTATATAAGTATGTTTGTGTGTGTCTGTGCAGGTACATTCATGTATGTGTGTGTGTATATAAGTATGTGTGTGTGTGTGTGTGCAGGTACATTCATGTATGTGTGTGTGTATATAAGTATGTGTGTGTGTGTGTGTGCAGGTACATTCATGTATGTGTGTGTGTATATAGTAACCGTCCGGACTCTTCCTCTCCTCTGAGTGAAGGTGCTCACAGCTTTGTGGAGACCTTTGGCGCCATCTAGCGGTACGGAACCGGAGCTGCCCGGTTGATCCGGTCTTCGTCAGCCAACCAGGAAAGAGGGCTTGCCGTGATCTGGACTGAGGCGGATGAGACCAGAAACCTTTGTTCTGTCTCTGCTCCCAACGCCAGAGTCAAAACGGAGCCCATGATCCGGTCCTGCAGCAGCTTCCGGTGGGTCTGCGGTCGGTGCTGGACGCTTCATTGATCCCAGATTGATTTATTAGCCTCGATCTCTGTTTTTCCTGATCGCCACGATCCAGGAGGGACCATTTGGAGGGGGTCTGTTTTTGTCGGCTGCTAAATGGAAATAAAACGCGGAGCGGAGAATGGAAGCAGCCGAGGTTCGTGCAAAACCGCTCACGGTACCGGTCCAACACTACTACTGCTCCTACCATTAATCCATTCCTCCTGCAGCCTCCCGGATCATCCGAGCATCAGGATCGGATCCTGCTCGGATGTTGTCGTGAGTTTGATGGATGCTGCTGTCGCTGTCGGAGCACCTGAGCGCGCGGGCGGTCACGCCGGCGCTACAAACCCGCTTCACGCGTGACGGGATGCTGCTGTCAGATTAATCAGCCTCCACGAGGAGGGGGTCGAATTAACTTGTCCAAACAGGAGATAAGTTGATGCTTCTGTGCAGACCGGAAACTAAACCACAACAATAATAATTAATGATATCAGTGAGATCAAAGAGCGGCTCCATTCTCCTAAACGTGTCTTTATGTCTGAGCTAAAGAATCCAACTTCCCTCCATCTGGAGATGCTGCAAGGAATTTTATATTTTACCAATGTTTCTTTCAAATAATTCCCAGCATAACATTATGACCACAGGCAGGTGAGGCCGGAATAACTTTGACCATGTTTTTACAGGGCTTCCTGTCAATGGGACGTGTTGCTCTTTTTATTTTACCTGTGTTTAAGCAGGATAGATTAAAAATCTCTTTAGTAATAGAGACCTGACCGAGGCAGCAGCCAATCACACGTTTAAAAATGCAACACGTTCCACAAAAAATCCACAGTGGAAGAGTTTTTCATGACGGCCTCTCAGGAAAAATAAGAAACTCCATCAGGAAATCCTTTCTGATGATTTTAAACTGATCAGCTGACGCCAGTGAGACGCGTTTAAGGTCGTTCTGTAAAGAACTTCACGCTGCAGAGAAGGAGAAATCTGTTTTTCTCTGTCAGAACACAGAGTTCAGGGAGAATCAGCATAAGTGGTAGCTACTGGAGCTGATGCAGGGAAGGGTCAGAGGTCAGCAGGAAGTTTACCCACAGATGAATTCATGCTTTTATAGATAAAGGGTAGCAGCGCTGCTGGAGGTCAGTGAGGCCAAAACAAACCATGAAGACTGCAGAGATGAAGGACAGACTTTATAATATGGTTTATGTGAAGACCACCGGGTCGTTTACGTTCTTCTTTCTGCCGATCGTGAAACAATCCGTTTGGTTTCCTGACTTGAAGCTTTGCATCAAATGAAACTCCTCATCTAACCATAAACAAAAGTTCTGGAGGTCTCTTTAATGGCTGCATGTCCGATTGAGCGAACCCATGCTGTCAGAACCTGTAACCGCTCATCTTTTGCAGAGATGTTGGGGGTCTGGAACCTATCCTAGCTGACATTGGGTAAAAAGGCGGGGTTAACGCGCTCCACTCATGTTCCCCACTACAGCCGACCCACACTGCATGCTTCTGTCGGAGGAACCTTCACAACCACGAGGAGAACGTGGGTCCTTCACACAGAGAGGTCTGGATTCGGTCTCTGAACCTTCTCGCCGTGAGGAGAGATTAAAATGAGCATCATGGCGATGGGTCGGCGCTGTTTTTGCTGCGAGTGGAGCACCTGATGGAGAAGCAGGAGGAGAGGATGGACTGAAGTGGACAAATCATCTTCTTTCGTTGAACATCTTGAGATGCTGCAGGACATAAATCCTCTGCTGGGCTTTGGGTTCTGGGTTCTGATGGCGTCCAGGACGGGCTGGGCGAGGCTGTTTAGTATCCAGGACCATCTCTGTTGTCTCTGAGGAACGGATCTTGTTTCCTTCATCTTGCACTTTGTCAGAATGTCTGTCTAGAAGAAGTGATGGACAGAATCGATTCTCATTCTACCTGGAGGTGAATTAGGGAGAGGACATTCTCATGATGTCACGCCATGACCTCACGGCGTGACATCATCGTTACCTTTTCCTAACCTCCGTGAGTCCTGGCAAGAACTCATGAATTGAAGAACGGATCTCATGAACTTCCACCTTTCAGAAGTTCCTGTTGGCGGTCTGATGTTTACTTGAGCCCACCCAAGGTGATGTCCCCAGAGGAGACAAGGGACGACTAGATGATGGTTTGGGGGGGTGGACTGGCAAACTGACACCTTGGTGCCAGATCTAATATAACTTGAAGGAGGGATCAGAGGCCTGTTGATTCATTTTTTATACTGACCCAGAGGCAGTCTCACTAAGCCCCGCCCCCTCCTCAGTGTCTCTGGGTTTCTTGTGGGACATGGTTTGAAATGATTCCTTGACCTGCAGAGAGCTTTCCCCTGACCGATCCTCTGAGTGAGGAGCGGTCAGGGGAAAGCTAATTGTGAGTATCAGTCCAGAGTCTCCTTTTTGCGGTATTCTGGTTCCGGTGGGCCGGTAGGGTGGAGTCCGACTAGAAAGGCCAAGGCCGGTTTTATTTATCCCATCCAGCTCTGGTGAAGGGCAAAGGAAGAGGACGGCTGAAGGGCTTAGGTGTGGCGCCCGAATGACTTCATTACCTCAGAGGGTTGCAGTCATGAGATCCTGGCGCCCTTGGGTTTTTTTTCTTTCTGGGGGGGTGGAGGCTGGTGGAGCGGAGAACTACGTCTGGAGACTGCTGATCTGCTCAGGGATCCAGGCTGGATTCTGGCCGGCTGCTTTGTGGCCTCTTATCTCCCTCTCTCTCTCTCCAGGACGGAGAGACCTCGGCGCTGTAGGGGAGGAGGGAGCCCCTGAGGTGGGCAGCTGTGGAGAGGCCCAGGCTCCTTCTGAGCTGGGGGGGTGGAGCTGCCGGAGAGGAATCATGGGGGGATGGTGTGAGAGCCGTCCATCTGTCTTTTAAAGTAGGAATCAACCTTCCTTCAACCAACCGCAGGATTTCATGGACTGGACTTTCTTTCAATGCCGGCGTTTAGCTTCTACTGACCGTCGGGATCGTCCTCGACGTTTCCTCCTTTCCAAAACCCGAGTACGGCCTGGTACCAGAGTCAGTCATTGTTCTGACCCGCCCTGAGTGCTGTGTGGCGGTCCACGGCGGACCTCGTGTGACATCACACCCTCTGAGTCAGACATCCCAGTCAGGCCTGAAGACCCTCGATCCGTTTCACGGATTGATCTTTTCAGGAAAATCAATTCTAGCTGAATCGAAACTCACAGCAAGGTCGGTTCCGAAGCTCCTCCAGCTCCTCCAGCTCCCCCAGCTCCTCCAGCTCCTCCAGCTCCCCCAGCTCCTCCAGCTCCTCCAGCTCCCCCAGCTCCTCCAGCTCCTCCAGCTCCTCCAGCTCCCCCAGCTTTTTCTTTTTCTGACATAATGTGAAGTCACACTGATCCAAAATGAGATTTTGTCATTTTCCGCACATCCGACCTGAAGGACAAGTGAAGAAGAAGAAGAAGAAGAAGAAGAAGGAATCCTTTATTGATCACATACAGCCATACTCGGTACAACAGTGTGAAATTATTTCTCTTCATTGACCCATCCCTGACGGAGGGTCGGTTCTGAAACGGTGCTTCAGGATCAGTGTTAGCATAAACACGTCCGTCGTCAAAGCAGGTATCTGGATTGTTTGGTCACCTGTGAGGCTGGTTCCTGGTTCCTGTTTCCTGTCTGCATGTTCGATGTTTGGAGATTCTCGCCGTCAGACTGGCTGCGTCTTAAAGCGTTTTAATTCTCACTCACGCTCCGCTAACGTTGTCCTGTTTTCTCCAGGTTCTGATCTTCCGGTCCCGTATCTACGCCTCCTGGCCCCGCCTTTGCAGCTTTTGTCAGCTGCAGTGTGGCAAGTAGTGCAGCAGGGACTCGTGGACCACTATGGGATGCTGGAGGAGTTTGTTACCATGGTGACGGAGCTGGTCCCAGAGCTGATGAGCTACAGCCAGCGGGCTCAGCTCATCCTGGGGCTCAGGGCCCGGGTCAGTATATTCAGCGCCTGAGGTGAAACACAGCGGAACATTTCAGATTCATGAACCGACCCGAGGAGATTCAGAGTTCATTATGATAATTAGTCATAATTAAGACAGTCCCAGCATTCATTTAGAGTCATTTTGAAACTGTGAGCTGAGAGGTCAGTTAAAGGTCAGACGCTGAAGAGGAAGTCAAGTATCACATTATACGAGGTCAAAGATGGAATGATGAAGATAAACTAACCCGTTTGTGAAACAGGAAGTAAAAAATGCTGTGTTTGTGTGTTTTTCTGCTGTGTGTGTGTGTGTGTGTTTCTGCTGTGTGTGTGTGTGTGTTTTTTCTGCTGTGTGTGTGTGTGTGTGTTTCTGCTGTGTGTGTGTGTGTTTCTGCTGTGTGTGTGTGTGTGTGTGTGTGTGTGTGTGTGTGTGTTTCTGCTGTGTGTGTGTGTGTGTGTTTCTGCTGTGTGTGTGTGTTTTTCTGCTGTGTGTGTGTGTTTCTGCTGTGTGTGTGTGTGTGTTCCTGCTGTGTGTGTGTGTGTTTCTGCTGTGTGTGTGTTTTTCTGCTGTGTGTGTGTGTGTGTTTTTTCTGCTGTGTGTGTGTGTGTGTGTTTCTGCTGTGTGTGTGTGTGTTTCTGCTGTGTGTGTGTGTGTGTGTGTGTG
>VRLP01010081.1:0-10738 GCA_009660295.1 Lophius piscatorius
TGTGGTTGTATGCATGTGTGTACATGAGTGTGTGTGTATGCATGTGTGTACATGAGTGTGTGTGTATGCATGTGTGTACATGAGTGTGTGTGTATGCATGTGTGTACATGAGTGTGTGTGTATGCATGTGTGTATATGAGTGTGTGTGTATGCATGTGTGTACATGAGTGTGTGTGTATGCATGTGTGTACATGAGTGTGTGTGTATGCATGTGTGTACATGAGTGTGGTTGTATGCATGTGTGTACATGAGTGTGTGTGTATGCATGTGTGTATATGAGTGTGTGTGTATGCATGTGTGTATATGAGTGTGTGTGTATGCATGTGTGTATATGAGTGTGTGTATGCATGTGTGTACATGAGTGTGTGTGTATGCATATGTGTATATGAGTGTGTGTGTATGCATGTGTGTACATGAGTGTGTGTGTATGCATGTGTGTACATGAGTGTGTGTGTCTATGAATGTGTGTGCGTGTATGCATGTGTGTATATGAGTGTGTGTATGCATGTGTGTACATGAGTGTGTGTGTATGCATATGTGTATATGAGTGTGTGTGTATATGAATGTGTGTGTATGCATGTGTGTATATGAGTGTGTGTATGCATGTGTGTACATGAGTGTGTGTATGCATGTGTGTATATGAGTGTGTGTGTATGCATGTGTGTATATGAGTGTGTGTGTATGCATTTGTGTATATGAGTGTGTGTGTATGCATGTGTGTACCTGAGTGTGTGTGTATGCATGTGTGTACATGAGTGTGTGTGTATGCATGTGTACATGAGTGTATGTGTATGCATGTGTGTATGTGTATGCATTTGTGTACATGAGTGTGTGTGTATATGACCGTGTGTATGCATGTGTGTACATGAGTGTGTGTGTAAGCATGTGTGTACATGAGTGTGTGTGTAAGCATGTGTGTACATGAGTGTGTGTGTATGCACGTGTGTACATGAGTGTGTGTATGCATGCGTGTATATGATTGTGTGTTTATGCATGTGTGTACATGAGTGTGTGTGTATGCATGTGTGTACATGAGTGTGTGTGTATGCATGTCTGTACATGAGTGTGTGTGTATGCATGTCTGTACATGAGTGTGTGTATATGAGTGTGTGTGTATGCATGTGTGTACATGAGTGTGTGTATATGAGTGTGTGTGTGTATGCATGTGTGTACATGAGTGTGTGTGTGTATATGAGTGTGTGTTCGTGTGTATGCATGTGTGTACATGATTGTGTGTGTATTCATTTGTGTCCATGAGTGTGTGTGTATAGGAGTGTGTGTGTGTATGCATGTATGTACATGAGTGTGTGTGTATGCTTGTGTGTACATGAGTGTGTGTGTATATGAGTGTGTGTGTGCATGTGTGTACATGAGTGTGTGTATGCAGGTGTGTACATGAGTGTTTATATGAGTGTGTATGAGTGTGTGAGTATATGAGTGTGTGTGTGTGTGTGTGTGTGTATTTATGTGTGTACATGTGTGTGTGTACATGAGTTGTATATGCATGTGTGTGTATGCATGTGTGTACACTAGTGTGTATGAGTTTGTGAGTATATCACTGTGAGGGTGAATGTGTTTGTGAATGCATATGTGAACATGAGTGTTTATATGAGTGTGTATGACTGTGTGTGAGTATATGAGTGCGTGTGTGTGTGAATGCACGTGTGTACATGAGTGTGTATTTGAGTGTGTGTTTGCTTTAATCGTCGTTAAGGTTAAACTGTGCATCAACATCAGCTTCAGTCTGCAGGAAGTCAGACGCTGGTGGAAATGCAATGAATGAAAGAGAGAGGAAGAGGAAAGAATGGAGTAACCCGTTCTGGACATGTGAAGAGGGTTTTATCTTCATGAGCCGAGATCATCTTTGATCTGGGGGTAAGTGAAGATGCTTCTTTGGGTGCACTGATGGGCGAGTGATGGGTGGATGGGTGAGTGACGTTTGGGCAGATGAGTGATGGGTGAGTGACGTTTGGGCGGATGAGTGATGGGTGGATGGGTGAGTGATGTTTGGGCGGATGAGTGATGGGTGGATGGGTGAGTGATGTTTTGGTGAATGGGTGATGGTGGATGGGTGAGTGATGTTTGGGCGGATGGGTGATGGTGGATGGGTGAGTGATGTTTTGGTGAATGGGTGATGGGTGGATGGGTGAGTGATGTTTGGGCGGATGAGTGATGGGTGGGTGGAGCTGTAGTATTCTGCGTACAGGTGTGGGTGACAGGGAGCAGGAAGGAAACTCACCCTGCTCGCTGCTTTTTGGATTTGTCTGAGATCCCGTCTCGAGACATGAGCTTGTTAAACACCACAATTCCAATCAGCATGTTCACCTGAGAGACAGAGGAGAGTTTGATCACCTGAGAGACAGAGGAGAGTTTGATCACCTGAGAGACACAGGAGAGTTTGATCACCTGATAGAGAGAGAGAGATAGAGAGAGAGAGAGTTTGACCACATGAGAGAGAGAGAGAGTTTGATCACCTGAGAGAGAGAGAGAGTTTGATCACCTGAGAGAGAGAGAGGAGAGTTCTATTACAGGATGGGTTTCCAGTTTGTGTTCTGACTAACGGTTTGTCTTTACTTTTTTAATGATTCCTCCCTCCTGATGTTCCGTCCCAGAAGAAGTGGTCCTCAGACTTCTCCACCTCAATCTCCACCTCCCTGACCAGACTGAGAACTTGTGGCGATGGAGCCATCAGTGTCACAGACACTTCTGCCGGGAGGAACTGGACTGGAGCAGAACTCCGCTTCAGACTTCAGACCTTTATGATGATTTGTTCTTTAACGGGATCTGCACATTTAACTTTTAACAGAGGAACTTCAATCTAAATCCTTTTAAAAGCCTGTCTTTCCTTACATTTAACTTTTTCATCTTATAAAAAAAAACATTTTCCTCCTGGGTTTAGTTTTACACAATGACGCAGCTGAAGGCTCTTTTGGACAAATAAGTTATTTTTACATTCCAAACCAATTCCTTCGTCTGTTCCTCTGATGTTTACAAACGTGCTGAAAGATGTTACAAATATTCTTGTTGTTCTTTTTATGTACTTAATGTATTTTATGTACAAGTAATACAAACAAATCACCTTCAAAGGCTTTCAGGTGTTGTTTTTTTGAGATGATGAGACGTCAGTAATCGGTCGATCATTTTGGATTATTTCGGTATAGTTCAGATATTTTATTCCAACAACATCTAGTTTACTTGTCTGATTGTCTTCATCATATATTCATCACAACAACCTCCACATTATCCACACACTCACATACACACATACACACTCACACACACACGCACACACACACACACACTACATACACACATACACACACTCAACCACATACATACACACATACACACACTCACATACACACATACACACACTCACATACACACAAATACACACACTCAACCACACACGCCCACACACACATACACAAGCTCACATACACACACATACACACACTCACATACACACAAATACACACACTCAACCACACAAGCACACACACACATACACACTTTCACATACAAACACATACACACACTCAACCACACACACACACACACACACACACACACACATACTCAACCACACACACACTCACATACATACACACACATACAGCGGGTCATTATGATGCCGGTCATGGCAGCCCACCGCTCTGTGAGTCAGTGTCCCCCCGCTCTGCTGTTTGCTCATGGCCAGCTTCATTAATTAGAGAAGGGTCCTGTGGGAAGGTCTGTTTTTCCACCTCTCATCACAGCTGCGTGTTGGAGCGGGGCCACGGCAGCAACACTGGGGGGCCGGGGGGCCGTTATGCAGCAGCTGGCGTTTGGAGCAAACATCGACATTGTCAAGGTAGCAAGAGTGAAAGTTGGAATCAGACCAAAATCCATCACATGGAGACCAGACGGGTTTATTGTTGACTACTGAGTGATGGCTGTGACCTTTGACCCCTGAGCCACAGAGAGGCCAAACCTCTTCTCTAATATTCTGCAATCATGTCGATGAAGCACCAACCTTAATGTCAGCTTTCAATAAAGTTAGAGGGATATCATAATCATGACTTTCATGTGACCCTTTCCTGACCTTCATCAAACACTCAATACGCAGTAGACATGCAGACAAACACGACAACAACAAAAACAACAACAACAACAACAACATCTGGGACTCATTCACAGGAACTCAGTAGCTTCAGGTAGCAGCCAAAGCAGATCAATAAAAGACCACCAGATACAAAGACATGTATATATATACACACTTGTGTACACACATATATATATACATGTATATATATATATATATATATATATATATACACATGTATGTATAAATATATATATGTATATATATATATATATATATATATATATATATGTATATATATACATATATATACACATGTATGTATAAATATATATATATGTATATATATATATGTATATTTATACATATATATACACATGTATGTATAAATATATATATATATATATATATATAGATATATATATATAGTTATAGATATCTATTTTTCTTTGACGTGCTAACACAAACAATCACATTTTATTATTGTTGATGTTGTTGTTGTTATTATTATTAATATTATTATTATTGATATTATTATTAATATTAATATTATTATTATTGATATTATTATTAATATTATTGATATTAGTATTATTATTATTATTAATAATAATATTATTATTTTTGATATTATTATTATTATTATTATTGATATTATTATTATTATTATTATTGATATTATTATTATTATTATTGATATTATTATTATTATTTTTGATATTATTAATATTATTATCGATATGATTATTATTATCATTATTATTATTAATATTATTATTAGTATTATTATTGTTTTTACTGTTGTTGTGGCTGCTTCTCGAGTCTTCTAGGATTCTTCTTCTTTAGAAGTATATTTATTTGTACTTCACTGAGACTGCCTTCTATGACGATATATTATATATATATATGTATATATATATATATATATACATATATATAAATATATAATATTTATTTATATGATCGGCTGCTGAGATGGAACCCTGAGTTTGTCCCACTCTGACTGAACACACCGCACCGAGCCGCTCGTCTGCTGGTTCTGCAGCGAGGCTCCGGGTCGACTGAAGGGGTTCAGCTGTTAGTGGAGGGAAGCAGGTTGTCGGTTCGACTCACCAGGACGATGACAGCAGCAGGTCCAACGAAGGCATACAGCAGACCGCCCTCTAAGGACAACCAGCAGCTGGAGGAGATGGAAGACAGCAGCCATCAGAGACGCTTTCATTTAGCTAAACGTGTTTTCACGGGTCCGACCCGCTCAGGCAGCCAAGCTTCAGGCCTTCAGCCCTCAACCGTGAAGAACCCTCTTCACCCTGGAGCAGAGGATTCTGTGCCTCGTGAAGTTCTCCCTCAGCGCTGAAGAGTCAGGATGTCTGTAACTGCTCTGATCAAACTCTGTATGGTCTAAAAGCTGCTGAGTCTTAATGAGTTTGATTTGTCTCCAATGAGGGAATCGGACCCTCGTCTTCACTGCTTCTCCATGAAGAGGAAGACGGACCGAAAGCTCTGGACAGAATCATGAGATGATTTCTATTCTATGGATTTTTCCCTCCTGATGGTAAAACCAGGGAATATATGTGAAAACATAGCGTAAGATCTAACGCTCCTCCGCGGCTTCAAAAACGACTCTTGGATCATCATCAGAATCAGAACCTGCGAGGTGGATTTCGTCGCTTCATTGAGGGGAAATCTCATCACAGGCCCAGAAAAAATCTTTTCTCTCTGCCTCAATCAGATTATTTATGGTTATTGAAGCGGAGATGAGGTCACAGAGAAATAGGTAGGATTTTAAATCATCTGGTTCTGAATTAGATGTTTGGTCCAGACCCTCCATGGTGAAGGTTCTCCTGATAAAAGCTGTCTCAATGAAGGTGGGTGCAGTACTCACTAGGTGGCGGTACCGTAACCTCTGGCTCTGGTGAAGCCCACCGACACGGCGACTACCAGCGCTGGGAGTCCTGCAGAGACACAGAGAGGAAGAGTCAGATGAAGAGGAAGCTGTCATGCTCCTCTCATGTTTAGCAGCCATGTTAAGAAAGAAGAAAGAATCCTTTATTAGTCACATAGTCATACACAGTACAACATAATGAAATGATTTCTCTGCATTTGACCCCTCCCTGAGGGAGCAGTGGGCTGCCCCTCGTGGAGCTAAGGATTCAGGGTCTTGCTCAAGGACCCTACGACAAGTAGACCCTGGTGGGATTCGAACCAGTTACCTTCCGATCTTCTGATTGGGAGACGGCCGCTCTACCCACTGAGCCACAGCCGCCCCAGGTCAGTTAGAGCAGGTCACCCTCTTCGTGTGGGACATTCAGCGTCTTCGTTTGGGACAGTCAGTGTCTTTGTGTAGGACAGACAGAGTCTTCGTGTGAGACAGTCAGCGTCTTCATGTAGGACAGACAGCGTCTTCGTGTGAGACAGTCAGCGTCTTCATGTAGGACAGACAGCGTCTTCGTGTGAGACAGTCAGCATCTTAATGTAGGACAGACAGAGTCTTCGTGTGGGACAGTCAGTGTCTTTGTGTGGGACAGACAGCGTCTTCGTGTAGGACAGACAGAGTCTTCGTGTGGGACAGTCAGCATCTTCATGTAGGACAGACAGAGTCTTCGTGTGGGACAGTCAGCATCTTCATGTAGGACAGACAGAGTCTTCGTGTGGGACAGTCAGTGTAGCGCTCTAAGACACAAAGATCTAACTACAGACATGGAGACTGGGCTGAGTTTAAGTTTCAGATCCAGCATCTGAGGATCGTCTCGATCCACTGACATGTTGGACATGTTTCACACCTTGGACAAGTTAGACCCGTGGGACATATTAGACACGTTTGACATGTCGGCCACATTTTTAAATGTACACGTTGTACACAATGGACACAATTACAAAAGTTAAACACCTAGGATTTGTCCAAAGTGTTGGACAATTTAGACAAGTTAGACACATTTAGTATGTTGGACGTGTTTGACAAGTTGGAGATGTTGTGTATATTAAAACTTTAACCATCTGTAACGGAATGGATGTGATGTGTGTCTGTATGTGTGTATGTGTGAGTGAGACTGTTTTTGTGTATGTATGTGTTTTTGTGTGTGTGTGTATGTGTATGATGGGAGTGTTTGTGGGTGTGTATGTGTGTGTGTTTGTGCTTGAGTGTGTGTATGTGAGTGTGTGTATGTGAGTGTGTGTTTGTGAGTGTGTGTGTGTAAGTGTATGTGTTTGTGTGTGTGTTTGTGAGTATTTGTGTGAGTGTGTGGTTGGGTGTGTGTATGTATGCGTATGTGAATGTGTGTATGTTGGTGTGTGTTTGTGAGCATGTGTGTGTTGTGAATGTGTGTATGTGAGTGTGTGTTTGTGAGTATGTGTGTGTTGTGAGTGTGTGTATGTGAGTGTGTGTTTGTGAGTATGTGTGTGTTGTGAGTGTGTGTATCAGTGCGTGTGCGTGTGTGTGAGAGTGTGTGTGTGTAGGTGTGTGTGTTTGTGGTTGAGCGTGTTTACGTGTGTGTTTGTGAGTGTGTGTGTGTATGTGTGTGTGTTTGTGAGTATTTGTGTGTGTGTGGTTTAGTGTGTGTATGTATGTGTATGTGAGTGTGTGTCTGTGAGTGTGTGTTTGTGAGTATGTGTTTGTTGTGAGTGTGTGTATCAGTGTGTGTGTGAGTGTGTTTGTGAGTATGTGTGTGTTGTGAGTGTGTGTTTGTGAGTGTGCGTGTGTAAGTGTGTGTGTTTGTGGTTGAGCGTGTTTATGTGTGTGTTGTGAGTGTGTGTATGAGTGTGTGTGTGAGTGTGTGCGTGAGTGAGAGGGAGGAAACTAAGTGAGTGAGTATCACAGTGTGCTTGCCAGGAAAATGCGGAAATATGCTGGGCCCCTAATGAGCTTGGCTCTGAAATATTCATGTAATTAATGAAGCTGTAATTACGTCTGTAAATGAAAAGCAATTAGAAAAAGTCACATTAACATGAACAAATAAGATGGTGGGGATCCAGACGGGTCCACGAGCCTCCATGTTTCACTCAGGGAACAGTATCCATCCAGTATTTACTGATAACATCACACAATAACACAAATCTACACATTCTGCTACAATCTAACACGGATCCAGTCACACCCAGAACCACCCGTCTCCATGGTAACAGTTTGGATGAGAGGAAAATAAACTGTTTGATCTCCTCCTCTCCTCAAACTCATACACACACACACAAATACTAACACATCGACACACACAAACACACACATATACACACACATATACACACTCAAATATACACACACACTCAAATATACACACACACACTCACACACACCCACAAACCCCCACATATACACAAACACTCCCTCATACACGTACACAAATACTTACACATCCACGCACACACACACACACACATATGTAAACACACTAACACACACTCAAATATACACACACACTAACACACACGCAAATACACACACATATACACACACATATACACACACATATACACACACATATACACACTCAAATATACACACACACTCAAATATACACACACACACTCACACACACACCCACACATATACACAAACACTCCCTATACACGTACACAAATACTTACACATCCACGCACACACACACACACACACACATATGTAAACATACTAACACACACTCAAATATACACACACACTAACACACACGCAAATACACACACTCACATATAAACACAAATACTAACACAACCACACACAGACACACATATATACACACTCAAATATACACACACACTGACACATACCCACAAACGCACACAAACCCAAAAATATAAGCAAACACTCCCTCATACACGCGGACAAATATTAACACACCCACACCCACACACACATATACACACTCAAATATACACACAAACTAACACACAAACAAATACACACACTCACACACACATTTACACAATCAAATATACACACACACATAATCATAGACACACAAACACACAAGCTCACTCATACACACCCACAAAGTCACACGGACTCACACATATACACAAATACTAACACATCCACACACACACACACACACACACACATATACACACTCAAATATACACACACTAACACGCTCACAAACACACATACATGCGTGTGTGTATATGTGTGTGTGTGGGAGTATGTACGTGTGTGTGAGTATGTATGTGTGTATATATGGGTTTGTGAATGTGTGTGTGTTAGTGTGTGTGTGTGTGAGTGTGAGTATGTATGTGTACGAGTATGTTTATGTGTGTGTGAGCTTGTGTGTGTACGATTACGTGTGTGTGCGTGTGTTTCTGTGTGTACGATTACGTGTGTGTGTGAGAGTGTGTGTGTGTGTGTGTTACTGTGTGTGTATGTCTAGCCCATCTTCCATTCACCAAACTTTGACCAATGAATCCTCTTTAAAAAACGTCACTAGAGGTTCCATTCTATAACGTGAAGAAGATCCTGAGTCAGCGTGCTGAGCTGTCCGTCACAAAGAACGCTTCATTTAGTAAAACAGCATGTCTCAGATAACAGCGTCAGCTGAAATGAAAGAAACGCCGCTTCTTCACAGACGGAACGACTCAGGATTAGACAGGAAGTGAGAATATTTTGTGTAAGAATGCAGATTAAGCATGTCGACTCTGACTAACTGTAATCTGTTGCTGCTGACGATTATGTCAGCCGATGATGATTTATCTTTACAGTCCCCTCCAGAGTTATTGGCACCCTTTAAGCAAAAACAGTCTGTTTTGACGACAACAGTGATCTGCAATTCACATTATTCACCGAAATCCATCAGTGAATAACGTGAATAATCAAGTTACATAAGGGAGAAAAAGTATTAGCATGTACTGTCAAGCTCCGCCCCTTATGCCCCAATAACAGTCTGAGTCTCCTTCTGTAATCTGTGATGAGGTCTGAGAACACAGAGAGTAGATCTGAGACATCCGTCCCTTCAGAACCTCTCCAGGTCCTTCAGGTTCTGAGGTCCAAGCAGTGTTGAGCTTCAGATCCTTGTCCTGCTGGAAGGTCCAACCCCGGCCCACTTTAAGGTTCCTGACAGGCTTTTAGGTCTTCATCCAGTATCTGCTGGTGTTTGATGGAGTCCATGGAACCATGTCTTTAACAAGATGTCCAGAACCTTTGGAAGAAAAACAGCCCCACAGCATCAGAGATCCACCACCAGACTTCACAGTGGGTATGAGGAACTTTCTCTCTGGCTTTCTTTCTGGTTTGGCTACATCCATCTTAGATGTTTGTAGCCAAAAAGCTCTACTTTTTCTCATCTGACCTCTGACCTTGTTCCAGTGAAGGTCCCAGTGGTGTTTGTCCAACTGTAGCAGCGTTAGCTTGTAGCAGCGTTAGCTTGTGTGTGGATGACAGCAGAGGATTTTTTCTCGCTACCCTCCCAAACAGCTGGTGTTGGTGTCGGCGCCATCTGATGGTGGTTAGGGAGACTTTCTGACCCGAACATTCAGCTGACCTCTGACCTCTCTAGCTGTGATCCTTGGAGATTCTTTATCCAGTCCAACCATCCTCCTCACAGTGTCTGGGGTCAGTTTGCAGACACGTCCTCTTCCAGGTTGATGTCTAACATCTCCAGTCTCTTTAAACTTCTTCATTATTGATCTAACTGTTCAAACTAACATTTTGAACTGCTGAGAGATGTTCTT
>VRLP01010082.1:0-10724 GCA_009660295.1 Lophius piscatorius
GGTTCGCCTCAACGGGCGACCTTCTCCTCCTCGTGACCGGGTTCGCCTCCACGGGCGCCCGCCTCCTCGAACACCAGAGTGGTCACTCTGGTGCGGCCTGGTTTTGGCCCTGCCTTCAGGTCGTCCACCGGACAGTATAGGGTTGCTGGACGAGGCTTGTTGAAATTTTTGTTGTTGTTTTGACCCTCCTCCAGACCCCCTCCTCCCACCCTGCTTGTGTTAAAGTTTTTGGATTTGGACATTTGGTACGTCTGGTATCCGTCCCTTGAGGGGGGGGCTCTGTCACGCCTCTGTGTTCCTTTTGTCACGCCTCTGTGTTCCTTTCTCCCTCTGTGTCTGTCTTGTGATTGCTCCTCACGCTCACCTGTGTTTCCCCTCCAGCTGTGTCTCGTTGTCTCGTTATGTCTGTGTGTATAAAGTCTGTCCTTACCTTCCCTTCTGTGCCTGTTCGTCGCATGATGTCCTCGTGTCGTCACGTGTCCCAAACCCTCACAGTGTATCGTGAGTACCTGAAGTGTTTCAGTTCCTGTTTTTCCTCGTGTTAGTTAGTACAAATAAATAGATACTGTGCACCAGCTCTACGTGTTCTGCGTCTGCTTTTGGGTCCGGGCAAAACCCCACCGAAGAGTGTAACAGGTTCAACCCTCTTTAGTCTAGGATAGTCCGCCAAATAATGATCCACAAAGAAAAACAAACTAAGGAAGAACATGAGGCAGGAAACACAATGGAGCGGGAACTACACAGACACTAACACAGGCTAGAACACAGACAAAGTGACAATGACAGAGAGGAAGACAATAGGTGGGTTTACATGTCACACTTTTTCCCTATCTAATTTAAACCCTTTTCGAATTGCAATGTCAGTCGCCTGTTTACATGACCTGGGATCTTTTCCGACCTGGTGTTTACTTGCATCGACTCATCTAATCGAAAACAGCTTTCTGACACGCGCAGATGTTCCACACTCCAGTTCATTAGGTGGCGATAATGCTAGAATGAGCTGGATGCCAACCGCCAAGAAGAGGCCAGAAGAAGAATACGTCAAAAAGGGCATGCGTGGAAGGGACTTTTGGTCCATCTAACCGTCCATCTATGTTCAACTCTTTCGAGGTTGCAATGTATAAATCACTCTCCGATGTAGATCGGTACTGTTTTGAAGTCGGCATATTTAAAATGCGTCGCAACGCCGAAAAAACTCAGCCAGAGCATTATGTCAAGACACTGGGCATGCGCAGATACACCTCAAACAGAGAGCCACCATCCTTCTCTGTCACAAGAAAAATAAGTTAAGATAGATATAGAACCATCCAGTGCTTAAAGCACCATCTCAAGCCTGTCTCAATTCCAGGGCTGGATGTGGACACGGTACAGTGCTATGAATACCTGGACAATAAACTGGACTGGACAATCAACACCCAACGCATCTACAAGAAGATCCTCAGCTGTCTTTACTTCATCGGTAAACTCAGGTCCCTCAATGTGTCCACAGCCATTATGAAATTTTTTCCATCAGTCAGTGTTCACCAGTGCTCTATTTTAGTCTGTGTTGGGTTTGGACAGTTTTAAACCTGCTGATGCCGAACAAAAAATAAACTGTTGAGGAAGATAGGGTCCACCCTTGTGGTGGGCCTGGTCTCCATGAAAGGTGTCGCTGAAAGGAGGATGCTGTCCAATATCTAGAAATCATGAACGTCCCCTCTCACCCACTGTTTCAGACGGTCAACAGCTACAGTAGCACAATCAGTGACATATTATTAATGCCCTGCTGTTCTATTGAAAGACATGTTAAATTGTTCCTACCCACTGCAATTAAACTGTAGAACATATTACTGTCACAGTCATAGGACCTGAAATTTGTGATTTTTCGTCTCTGATTCCTTATTAGATAGATTGATAGATAGATCAAACGAGATAACTTAAACACTATTCCATGGATCATTTAAAAAAATTTTACCCACATAGACCTTAGTGCCGGTAAGCACTGATCTGTTTATGCGAAAGGTTAGTTGCGTATTCCCACCACTAAGGGAGCTTTTATCTCCAAATGTTGTTGAATATGGTGGATGTGAATTGAGTCGAGGATAGCTATCTTGTATATATAATGTTTCAATCTAATGGCTCATTCTTTACTCAGATAGGGAACTTTTTCAGCTTATTCCCTGAAAAACAATATTTCTGACATAATTTCAAATTTAATTTCAGGGGTTTAATAATGGGGAATGCCTGTAAAACGCAGCGCATTGGGGACTTTCTATGTATATACCCATGCTGCTGAGAATGACAGCATAGGTCTAGTTTTATCATTTATATTTAGTTTATATATAATATTGTTTGAAAAAAAATAAAAACTTAATTTGTGACTTCAACTCACTCTGCTGACCAGTGACACATACACACGCTCGCGCACACACACACACACACACATACACGCACAGACACACACATACACTCTCATCCTTCCTGTGCATGAATCTCACACAGGAACAGCTTGCTCACCCACCCACACATTCACACAAAGACAAAGACGCTGCACGAGAGAAAAGATGCTGTAACAAAGATGTTGCCCATAATGAACTAGATAAAAGACACTTGAACTGATCCGTCTAACTAAAATGTTTACAATACTGACAGTGTTTTGTGAAGACAGCTACATCTTCTCTCATCCAGAGGAAATGATCTGAAACCTCAATAAATGTGCTATTGTATGTGCAGGAGTGTTTTCACTCTACATAAAAAACAGCTTCTGTCATTCTTTTTACTTTTTCTCAATAAAAACCAAGGTCGCTTCACAAAGGATCATCATTTCTTTGTGTTGGAGTTATTGTGTGTGTATTTTTCTTAAACAATAATAACTCTTTTCCCTCAGAATTAATCCACGTGTTGATGCTTTACCTCTGACCAAGATAGAATCTGTGTCACGGCCATGGCCACCTTTTGAATCAGTATGTCCAAGGTTTTCAGTAGGACGTATTCACAAAATTACTATCTCTCTGATCATCTATAGTATTTTTTATAAGATTAAATGATTTAAAACAATAAATCACTTACAACTGTTTTTGGAATAGTTCTCGTGTTCACAAACACTGAGTTCCCAAAAACTTACTGTACTACAGTAGAATCCCCCCAAAAAATCCAAGCAATGCCTTTGATTAAACTCCTCAAATTAAATGGGTAGTTATATCTGAAAAACAGTGTTTTTCATAAAACAGCTCCTTCCAGTGAGTAAAATATAATGTAATAGAGTAAAATATGACAAGATAGATCTTCTGAAGTTGATACAAATGCACCACATTTTGACTAAATCGGACCAACAATCCCTAACCTCACTATACAATGAAGATTTGGCACCAATTCCGCAGACCCTTTAATTTTTCTTTAACCATTTCTTCAGAGTCCCAATTGACATAAATATGTTACTCAAGCCACCCAAGCCAGTATACCCTTGGTGTTGATTCCAAGCCCGGAAAAATGACATAAGGAAGGGCTTAAATATTGAAACTGTGCCAGTTCAACAATTCAGATGGAATACTTCAATGAAGAAGAAAACATTTGTGTTTTTTAACCTAAACAGGAGCAGTTAGATTAAGAAGAGCAATATTGAATGTGTTTAAATTGCATTAACCTTTGCGCTACAGTCTTTGGTCCTTATAATCACACCTGCTATGTTTAGGTTGGATCAGCCGCACATATCTAGATCAAAGGCATACTGGAGCTCATGAAATTCCTCGTTTTATTGTCAGATGTAGATGATGATGATTAGTACATGAACAAGTACTGTCTCCCTGCCTGTCTCCGCTCTCTATGACTCCAGAGTATGTCCTCTCTGTTCAAAGTTTCCTTCCACCGGCCTATACACCTCTGCTCTATCGTTCTTTATGTCTCATAATCTTTCATGTTTCTTTGTTTCCTCTTCTTTCTCTTCCCCCCTCTCTAGCTTGTCCCGCTGCTCGCTGAGGTGTGTGTTTATTTGACATATCAAACGGCTTTGTAACCAATAACCTTTAAAGATATCTTGGACAGTAGGTACTACTGAAGCTTATAGAGGCGTGTCAGCTGTCAAGTCTAATGGCATTCATATTCTTGAATGATGGAAATGCATGCACACCCACATTTTAAGGACTCCTACAAGCCTTTCACATTCACACTGAAACTGATTCAAGCGCTAGAGTGGTAAATTTCTGACACTGGTGTGTACTGGTACTCTCGGAGGTGTGTCAATGGCCAAGAGGGGATCAGTCAGATGTTCAAATATATTAAGAAAAAAGAAAAAAAATTGTAACATATGAATACTTTAGGCACATAGTAATAAAAACTTGTACTACCCACATCCCCCACTTCCACCTGTCTTTTGCTCCCTCTCTCTCTCCCTTTCTCTCATACATCCCCCACTCTCTTTCACACTCCCTCAACTTCCTCCATTACAGACACAGTCCAGGTGCATCCAATGAAATTGTTGTAGTGTGTGACAATTGTTTTAGTCACACACTATCAATAACACATGACTGGTCTAGTGTGTTAAATACTATAGTATTTTCCTCAGATCATTCACTCATTCTGCAAGAGTGAAAGGGGTGACATATTTTTTAAATTTTATTTCAAAAAACAGGACACAAATGCAAAGACCAGGAAAAACAGTAATGAGAACCAGAATATGGTTTAATTTAAAAAAACAAATAAACCTCCTCTATCGACAAACACAGGCAGAATATAGCGAAAACAAATTTAATCATTAAAAACACCAAAATAAAATAGATGAAAATACAAAGTTCCAAATAATGATCCACAAAGAAAAAAAAATTACGAAGGACATGAGGCAGGAAACACAATTGAGCGGGACACGAAAGGTTTTACACAGGTTTTTTTCAGCAAAACTACACAGGCGCTAACACAGGCTAGAACACAGACAAACTGACAATGACAGAGAGGAAGACAATAGGTGGGCTTACAGATCACACTTTTTCCCTATCTGATTTAAACATTTCCAAATTGCAATGTCAGTCGCCTGTTTACGTGACCTCTGATCTTTTCCGACCTGGTGTTTACATGCATCGACTCATCTAATCGAAAACAGCTTTCTGACATGGGCAGATGTTCCACACTCCAGTTCATTAGGTGGCGATAATGCTACAACGAGCTGGATGCCAACCGCCAAGAAGAGGCCAGAAGAAGAATAAGACAACGAGGGCATGCGCGGAAGGGACTTTTGGTCCATCTAACCATCCAACTATGTTCAACTCTTTCAAGGTTGCAATGAATAAATCACTCTCCCATGTAGATCAGTATTGTTTTGAAGTCCGCATATTTAAAATGCGTGGCAACGCTGAAAAAACTCAGCCAGCGCATTAGCTCAAGACACTGGGCATGTGCACATACACCTCAAACAGAGAACTTTCTGAAACTGTTTACATGCATTGACTGGCTATCGGAAAGGCTTTCTGAAAGAACTTAGACTACTCCCTTGCAAAGAATGAAATATAAGTATCTATCTATCTATCTATCTATCTATCTATCTATCTATCTATCTAATAAATTTTACTTCTGCTTCAGCCCTGGAGGAACATAATGGTTGGAGAATAACTAGTAATGAACAACATACAATTTGCTGAAAGATTTTACCCAAAAAACTCTGTAAACATAGATGCAAGGTTCATAATATAAAATAACTTTGGCACAAATGTATCAGGAAATTGTCAAATTATTTTTAATTATGGGATTATTTTATTTAAATTGGTATTTTCATATAGTTGCCAGGCAGTAATCAAGAACAGTCGAGGCCAGCCCCTCCCCCCCCCCCCCCCCCCCCCCCCCCCCCAGGTAGGGAAATAGAAAAATCATTAAATTAAAAAAATCATTTAAACAGAAAAAAGGAAATAAAAACTTAAAAGTAAGAAAATATGAGAAAAAACAAAGAATTTTGAATAAATGATTAGTGTCATGAGCATTGGAAATATGCAAATAGCCAAGCGACTTTAGTCAATAGCAATACATTCCACAGCAACAGCCATCATATCAGAAGGAAGTTTCTGCAGGGCATTAAAGAATGTTATGACTGGAATGGTAGGTTTTATGTAAAAAATGTATAATTTGAACCCCCTTAAGAGTACTTCACTTTCTCAAGTTTGAGAAAGAACATCACATGTGTTCTGCGAAAAGCCAGCAAGATTTTGAAAGGATACATATCTGCCTATGTGGAATTAAGTGAAAATAGATCAGCGGGGACTCTGAAGATTCAGACTTTAAGGACGATCTTTAAGGGTTTTAAAAATAGAAAGGAAAAGGATTATAGTTTGAGAGAAAGAGTAAACACATGACTGTGGTCACGAGTAGACATTTGGCTTCTTTCACACTTGTTAGATACAGTCAGACATGTATTAGAAAGCCTGGATTTGAAAGACGGACTCTTTATAAACCTTGAATTCAATTAATCCCTAAAGAGCACAGTAGATGGTAGTTCACACTCTGTTGTGGCGACTCCCAGCTCTTGTGCCCAAGAAGTTTTAATCTATTGAAATGACATAATACATTTAAAGATTTAAGAAATTGAGGTCTTCTTGCTGGAGATTTCTGTAAACAGATCCTCCCAAGGTTGTTGGGAGGTAGAGCAGAAAAAATAAATAACTGAGATGAGATATACTGCCTGGCCTTACTGTAACAGAGAAGGTGGGATGGAGGTTGGTAAAATTCAGAGGTCAAGGAGAGAAAGCTAGTGACAGTTTCATTGACAAATAGATAAACATAAAAATTCTAATGTCAAATCATAGGTGTGTAGGACTAAGCTGTAATGATTTTAATAACATGATATGAAAAAAATTAATAAAGCATAAGAGTCTTTAAACTTTGTCCATCCTTAACAGTACATCAACCCAACTTCAACAGCACAGTTTGCACCAGCTTTGGCCCAATCATTATGTAGATTTTCATGTGTGGTTAAAAAAAAAGAAAGAAAGAAGACTTAAGTCTTGGCAGGGTTCTTATTTAACAGTGACCAGCTGCTGATGCTCTGAAAGCCAGACAGGATGAATTTATCCGATTATGTATGACTCTGACTTGAAATTAACATGACTATATGATTCATACTTTCAGCTGAAATACAAATGTGTCCCAAAGTTTTGTCTTAAATTTTAATAACACCATATTGAACACTAAGACAAGTGTTTCTCCTCCTATAGATGCATTAATGTCTTCACTTTGACAGGAAGGCGGTGTGCCTGCTGTATATCATTATTGTTATCATACGCATAAATCTAAATAAAGCTCTAATTTGATCGCCCAACAACCAACAGGGTTGCATGTTTCCTAACCTCTCCCTCTCCCCGGAGACTATGTCCTTCTCATGACTTGCATAAATGAATGATGAAGGTAAATTTGTGGCAAAAATGCAAATCAGCCAATTATGATTGATCAGTTGATAGATTCAGTGTTTATGTGTCTATAGTGGTAGGGCCTTCCCTCGGCATGGCACCGTCCATCCCTTTAACTCAGAGGCCATGGTTGGTATGACACATGTTGAATGATTGACAGGTGTGCAGGCAGGGTCAGAGGATAGGGACGGTTGAACATGTGTGTCTTTTTGTACCCTTGCAAACCTGACCATTGGATGAATATAAAACAAAAAAGAGGAATAAGTTGAGGAAAATGTCTGTGCTGCTTCTATGTCACCTACTCATGAATTTAATGTGAATCTACATGCAGGAGGATGCTGGTCAATAGAGGTAGAGGAGGAAGGCCCTTCTCTGTTTTTGAGAGGCAAGAGGGAGATCAAAATATAAAAAGAGTAATTGGCAGAAATAAACTATCATCAAATATCATTATCATTTCTAAAACATTTTTTATAGCTTCTAAGGAAAATATCCATTATTGAAATTCAAATGATACTTTAATACAATATTGACACTGTCACTCCACAGGTACTGTCCATGTCTGCCACACACATGCCTATTCACACGAATTGAATAGGGGTGGCACCCATG
The DNA here is from genome assembly GCA_009660295.1 of Lophius piscatorius. Taxonomy (NCBI): domain Eukaryota; kingdom Metazoa; phylum Chordata; class Actinopteri; order Lophiiformes; family Lophiidae; genus Lophius; species Lophius piscatorius. The sequence goes on from VRLP01010082.1 coordinate 7,971, forward strand.
AGAGTGCATCAGTGTCCAGCCTTTCAGTAATTCAGGGTGAATCTCATCCACCCCTGGCACCTTGCCATTGTTTATCTTCCGAACTAGGTCAGTGACATCTGCCAGGGAAATATTTGGGCCTTCCCCTAGAGTCTTCGTTCACTGCCTCCACTATAGGGGATGTTGTTTCTGGGCTCAGAGGCTCCTCAAAGTATTCTTTCTACAGTCTGACAATATCCTCAGTACGGGTCAGCGGTTCTGCGCTCTGGCTGTACACAGTCCAAGCCAAGCCTTGTTTTCCCTACCTGAGTCGGCAGAACTTCTTTGAGTTCGACTGGAAGTTCTTCAACATGGCCTCAACTCATACCTTCCATATCTGGGTAATTGCCTCAGCAACCACCAAGGCTGAAGCCCCTCTGGTCCCTCGGTACCTGTCTGCTGCTTCAGGAGACCTCTTGGTTAACCAGGTCCGAAAGTTCTCCTTCTTCAGCTTGGCATCCTTCACAGGTTGCCACCTTGACAAGCACCAATATTTGTTTGGCCAAAGCAGCTATAGCAGCTTCCTCCAAAATGGAGGACCTGAAAATGGTACTCTCGGATGTTCCAGACCTCCCCTGGGATATGTCCCGCATTTCCTCATTCTCTTTTGAGTTTACCAAGTTGACAACTTCCCCCACCATCTGATCCAACTCATTACAAGATGGTAATCAGTGGACAGCTCTGCTACTCTCTTCATCCGAGTGTACAAGACATACGGCCGCAGATCTGATGATGCAGCCAGAAAGTCGATCATAGATCTTTGGCCAAAAGTGACCTGGTATAGGGTAGAATTATGAGTCACCTTATGCTTGAACACGGTATTTGTTATGGACAGTCCATGACTAGCACAAAACTCCAATAACAAAATCCCTCAAGGTTTCTAGATCTTTGGTAATGTAGTCTTTGAAGGCGCCCAGGAAAACCATTAAATCTGCAGATGGAGCCTTTTTTAGGACACCACCCAAAGACTCCAAGCAGGCCAGATACTCTGAACTGTTTTTCAGTGCACAGACAACTGTTAGAGCCTTCCCTTCGGCAGCTTTCAGACGCATGGAGGCAAGCCGCTCCTTTTCCGTGATAAACTCCATCACAGAGGTGTTAAGACGGGGATTTGTGAGTGCTTCCACAACAGCCTGATGGCTCTCACCATAGGCAACTCCAGAAACAACTAGAGCCCCTTTCCAGGATTTTGGTTCCGGAACCGACGCTGTGGGTATTTCGGTAAATCCAAATAAATATAGCTCGTACCATCTCCAGCACAAGTACTAGCTCTTGCCCTGCCACAGCGGTGACATTCCACATATCTGAAATCAGTCATCGATGCCAAAAGTCGGAACGCCCCTGTGCTTTTCATCAGATGTTACTTGTACTGCTTTGCACCGGTCCCCAACGCCCATCCCTGCAGGTGGGGAGCCCATAGGGTGGCAGCCCCATGAAACATCATCAAACTGAGGCTCTTGCAAATTAGTTATCATTTAGAACTGTAATGTGTGTTTCCTTAGGCTGTTTTATATGCCATTTCTTTTGAATATCATACACAGTTTGGTATGTGATAAACACATACACACGCATGCACAAACACACACAAATAGTAGTAGGGGATGAAAATACTTTATCAAAGCAATCTACAGTCACACAACCAGACCAAACAAACATGACCATCCCAGGTTGTCATGCTGATGTATTCAATCTGAAGAGGCTTGTGATTCTTTCAAGAGCACACCAGAGCATGTTCCCGCCCCCACGCACAAACACACACACATAAACACACCCACGTTTATGTACTTACAGCTGCTCTCAGCTTATTCATGCAGTTCATCATTGATGGACACACTAGCTCAAGCTAGAAGAGAGGCTGGACCAGTGTCTACTCGTGGCCTGACAGTGCAGGGGGGGTACAGAGGTGAGTGGGAGTTGATTGAGTTTGCTCAGCAACAGCCCAAGGGACTACAGACAATATTACAGGGCTAACACTGTTGCCTGCGCGCACACAGATGCACCTGAAATCCGGCCAGCTACCACACACTAAATTTAATTAGGGCTTACGTCTATGGAAGTGAGCATATGTGACCTCCTCTATTTTTGTGCTCTCCTCTCTGCCCGCCTCTTTGTCTTTCCATCTGTCTATCAATGTATCATTCTATCCGACTCATGGCTTCCTGCTCTCATTTTTGTTCGACTGCCTTTCTGGTGATATTTCAGACTTTACTTAAAAACCTTCACAAATTGATTTAGCTCAGATGTGATATATTCTACACTTTTAGCTTAAAACATTAAAAATCAATAGCTAAATCATTAATATTACCAACAGATATAGTAATTAATGTGCTCCGAAGGTAAGGTGTCAAAAAAAAAATTACATTGCATTTCAGTGTTTGAAGTGAATATGATACTGAATAATCTGGTGAGGAATAGTGTTCATATTGCAGATTAGACTGAACTCTTTTGTTGAGTCAAGCCAGAGGTTGTGTGTGATTACACCCACAACCTCTAGTAGCCCCGCACTATTTACACAGGGCATGTAGCAGAACCTTTAAAATGGTGCCAAAATACATAAATAAATGTAGAATAATCAATAATCCTCATCGTCATCATCATCTCCCCTGTCAACTCTCCGCGCTTGTCTGGAGGAGATAAAGGTGTGGATGAAAAACAACTTTCTCCAGTTGAACAGCTCCAAAACCAAAGCTATTTTAATTGGCACCCCACATCAGACCCAGTCTTCCTCCATAACCA
>VRLP01010083.1:0-10722 GCA_009660295.1 Lophius piscatorius
CATACTTCTTCTCTTTCAGCTGCTGTAAAATAAGAAAACAGTCCAGGTTCACACAGAGAAACAGTCCAGGTTCACACAGTCAAACAGTCCAGGTTCACACAGTGAAACAGTCCAGGTTCATACAGTCAAACAGTCCAGGTTCACACAGTGAAACAGTCCAGGTTCACACAGTGAAACAGTCCAGGTTCACACAGTGAAACAGTCCAGGTTCACGCAGTGAAACAGTCCAGGTTCACACAGTGAAACAGTCCAGGTTCACACAGTCAAACAGTCCAGGTTCACGCAGAGAAACAGAGGTTTTCTTTCCAGTTAACCTCCTGACGTATCACTATAAACACTTTCTATGAATGAATCTCACGTCTGCCGACAGGAAGGAGTTTTTTTCTTTCATCCGTTCCTTTCCAAAGAAACGGATGAAAGAAAAAACACATAGCAGCGAATCAGAGCTTTTATCATCATACAGTAATTTCCCAGCCTCATTCTAGCGTATCTTCGCCCATCTTCTGACTTCATCATCAAACCCCCCTCCCCCTCTCTCTCTCTCTCTCTCTCTCTCTCTCTCTCTCTCTCTCTCTCTCGCTCTATGCGTCTCTCGGATTGGCTGCTGTGGTTGCTGACATGTCAGAGGCGGGGCTAGAGGATTATAAAGCCTCTGCTCCTCTCCTACTCAGACATTCAGACATCCTCGCTCCTCACTGAGCTCCACCCAAGGATATTTAACCTCCACCTCAGCGAGACACCGCCCTCACCAGCACCAACTATGTGCAAAGGACTCGCATCGCTGCCCGCCTGCTGCCTGGAGAGGTAGATGAAGCTCCACCTTCTCATGGCAGATGTTTGGGGATTTGGGGATATGGAGGGTTTAGATTGTGCTAAATTTAGACTTTGGGCTCATTGTGGATTCACCCGACAACCGGTTGTTCGCTGTGGCGGCGCCTCGTCGGCATGCGATGAATCTGTGGTGGGAAATGTCTCTAACCTGTTTTCTTTGTGCCACAGGGCCAAGGTTCTGAAAGCTCGGCTGGGAAGCATCCTGCAAAGACCCAACTGGAATCTATCCGGCTGCAAAATAAGCCAGAACAAGTAAGCTCCTCTTTCCTGAAGTCAGGTTTACTTCTCTCCGCTGTGCATGCTGGGGGTTTTTTGTTTTTTAAAAGTCGGAGAGGAATCTAATCGATGTTTGTTTTTTCTGTTTTCAGGCCGAACCTGGAGGAATGCCTCAGGTGGAAGAAGTCGTTTGAGAAACTCCTGTCCAGCAAACGTACGTGAATATTCACATTTATTATTATTATCAGGTTTTCTAACTTCATCCGACGAAACAATTCAAACCCAGGAAAAAAAAAATAGATGAGAAAATATGACGTTTTGGAATAGAACCGAAGAAAAACGTCATTAATCTCCATAGGGGGAAATTAGCTTAGCATTAGCTACAAAGTTTAAAAAGTGAAAATTGGAGTTTGAAAATTTGGATGAAATTGAAAATATGCATGATACACCAAATATACACACTAGAGAAGTATCAAAGACATATATATATATATATACATACATTAATATCTATATATAAAAATGTATTGAGAAACTTAGAGATAAAAAATAAATATTGAAACTTTTATTTGGTCCAACTTTTTTGACTATATAAAAGATAAAAGAAGATTTTTTTTTTCCCCCCATTTCTTATAGAGTTGAGCTACTTTGTCTTGTTTTACTGCAATTTACTGCTTCCTACTCAGTTTGTTTCTTTTTTAACATAAATTCAAACTAACGTTAGATCAAGCTTTTTGTATAAATGAAAAAAAAAAATTATTATTGTATTTATTAACTTTGGACAGCCTTCATCCTGAATTCCCCAACTCAGATTTTAAAGGTTTTAATTCAAATAAAATAATGATTTTCTCTGATCAGTCTACAAACTTACATCAAAAATAAAAACGAATTCAGCTGGCGCTCTTCCTCCTCCTCCTCCTCCTTACATAAGCTATATATAGCTATATATAACATATAGCTGCTTTTAGAAGCAATCATCTAATAGCAAATCTTCCATTGGAACATTCATTGAATTTATCAACTGTTGTTTTATAAATAGACATTTACTGCCGCATGCAACCTGTGATTAATCAAATCCCCCCCCCCCTCAGATGGACTCTGTGCCTTCACATCCTTCCTGGTGTCGGAGTTCAGCGAGGAGAACATTTCTTTCTACTTCGCCTGTGAGGATTACAGGAACACCAAATCTCCCTCCAAACTCCTGGCCAAAGCCCAGAAGATCTACGACGAGTTCATCAGCAGCGACGCTCCCCACGAGGTGAGGACCGGAGACCATAACAGCTAGCACCCAGTCCCCTGCGTTGTACCAGCAACCCCACCCCTGAATGAACCCCTCAAACTAAATGTGACTCGTTAATAATCTCAAACACTCCACAGTGACTCAACCTAACTATTTCTATGACGTCATCAGTCTGTTCTAGGATCAGATCCCAAAGGGACTCAACCTAACTATTTCTATGACGTCATCAGTCTGTTCTAGGATCAGATCCCATAGTGACTCAACCTGACTGTTTCTATGATGTCATCAGTCTGTTCTAGGATCAGATCCCATAGTGACTCAATGGTAAAACCAGACAGATTCCCTGGAGTCGATTCTTAGGAGATAAATGTAGGAGACGTTGGACTTGGATTAGAAACGGTGTTTTCCACATGTCGTTGGGAAGTAATGGTCAAAAAACACTTGCAGACAGAAAGTCTACGGTGTTATGAAATCTGAAAATGGGCCATGAAGAAGCTTTTGAATAATTACACGATGGAGGATCAGAACACATAAAGTTCTGCAGCAGTGTGAACAAAAAGTCTAACGGGTCGTTTCTCCGTTTGGTGTTTTTTGCAGATTAACATTGACCACGAAACCCGTGACATCACCAAAGCCAACATGCTGCAGCTGACGCCCTCCTGCTTCGACCTGGCCCAGCACCGGATCTACATGCTCATGGCCAAAGACTGCTACCCTCGCTTCCTGCGCTCGCCGGCCTACACCGACCTGCTGTGCCAGGCCAAACCCGGCGCCAAGCCGGTCCAGCAGGAGAAGAAGGCTTGAGGAGCCTCTGGTCAGCCGGTGGAGAATCGTTTAAGGTTACCTTTAAGGATTGAACAAAAAAGGCAAGACGGGCGTGGCTTAGGTGCTGCATCATGAAGCTGGACCAGGCTGGTTGCAGACACGGACACCGTCACGAGAAACGGCAGCGGCGGCGGCGGTGGATGCAATGATGGATTCTGCTGTCCGTAAGAGACTGAAGGAAAATGGACGAGAAGCCATTGCCTTTAAGAGAAGGCGGACCGAATGTGGGCGGGTACTTGTGACCCGCTGAGCGACGAGCAGCCAGGATGGCGCATGGCGCCCTCTTGTGGTTTTCTGAGGCTTGGTCCGCAACTGTTGGTCTACGGGCATGGCCCACTTTGTATTTATCTCTATTTATTTCTCTCTGCTACGTATGAAAAATGTGTCTAATTTATAATATATATATATATATATATATATATATATATATATATATATATATATATATATCGCTGTTATGTTTCTTTTTTACATGCAAGCAAATAAACTAAATTATTTGAAAAACTAAACCAGTGTGTGTCGCCTCATGAAGAAAATTTGATTCATGGTTGTTTAGTGTAAGATGATCAGATCAGGTATCAATTTACTTTGATCCTTTTATCCTCACCGGGTGAAAATAGCACTTCCTGTTTATCTATCGCGTCATCTCCATTTACTTTGATCTTTTTATCCTCATATGGTGAGAAGACAAATTGTACAGCACTACTGAAGTCTAACGTCCTTCTTGACGTTACTGCGTTACAACAAGATCAATATTCTTTAATATTGTCCGTTATTTTAAGAAGGGATACACGATTCAAAGTTTTTTCAGACCAAGTACGATACTGAGTACTTACAGTCGCGTACTCGTCGGAACTGACGCGGGTAATACATTTTCTTTTAAAATACGTTCCTTACTTTCTTGCTAAATTGCTAAAATACAGCTAACGTGTAAAAGTCTTTGGCAGCCCAGAATCTGCGATTTGATGTAACCACAGATGGGAATCTGAAATTGGGGCTCTGGAGGATAACTAAATCCTGTATTATCTAAGACTGACTGGATCAAAATAAGGTGAGGTTATTCTTCTTTACAGTGGGCTACGGATATTTTCTACCAATTTGCCGACGTTGATTGTAGCTGTTAGGGTTAGCGTTCTTTCTTTCTTTCTTTAACAGAGTATACACTATAAAAAATTAATCCGTAAAAAATTTACAATAAAATACCGGCAGCTGGGCTTGCCAGAATTTTACCGTAAAAAAAAAAGCATTAGGGTAAATTACTGTTTAGAAAACAGATATAATCTCAAAATGTTTAACGTTACATTGTTAAAAACATCAAAAAAAATACAGCGAATACTGAAAAAAAAGCTGTCAAATATCAACGGTAAACGACTGTAATTCTGTTAAATGAAGAAACCGTGAATACATTTCTTATTTCTGGTCAGAATATGTGGAATACACAGAATTTTACTGTGAAAATACAAACTTTGGGTGTTACTGTAATATATATAATACTGTAGTATAATACTAATGTATTATTCTGTGTAAATAGAGATTATGCCTCTATGAGAACGTAAATAACCAACTTTAACCATTTAGCAACAGCATCCCATAATTTCTAGAGACAAAAGATGCTAAAAATACGATAAGTATTTGTGAATTTATGTTGGTTTGTAGGTTAAAAGTCTGACATTAATATAATTAACTGTAATGTTAAGGAATTTTGTTGGATTTGACATCGAAGTGTTGATACTGGTGGTGGTGGTGGCTGATGATTCTGCTGAGGCGGATGAAGGAGGAGACCGATGGATCTGTGAGGACTAGGTGGAGAAGTGGAGGTGGAGGGCTGGTGAACCAGCAGCATGAAGAAATAGAAAGAGAGTCATATTTAAAGATATATTTATGTTATTTAGTTTTTTAGTTCATAGGCCCACTTAAAAAAGTAAGACTAAGGAAAAAACAGGAAGGAAGTGTCTAGAGATCGGTAAAAATAAAAGCGTGAAACGTAATCCAAGACGAGGAATAAAGACAAAAGTCCTGACCAGGACCGGATTAACGGCGGGGATGATAGAGCGGAACCAGCAGCGACTGTGGCCCCGAGTGTGCAGGAGGATAGTCCCTCTGATTGAACTTTTGATAGAAGTATTTCCATCCGCTCAAAGAAAAAAAAATCTTGAATGAATTTAACTGAACTTGAACTTAATGAGGGGAAACATTTCCACATGATCGGATCGTGTTTCTTTAAATATCAACAATCATGTTGGTCCAACTCCATAAACTTGCGTGGGATCAGCCTCATTCATGAGGGGTGACCCGACTCATGGACTTGGGTTCGGTCCAACTCAATTTATTGGGCTCGATTCGACTAATTTAGCGAGTAAACAAGACTTAAATTTAACCTCATTTTACGATCATTGGAGGTAAACAACAGGCAGGGATTGCGATCAAAAACATTTTCCGCCTCCGGAACCAAAACAACATCGCTGCAGTCGCGTGATAAGCGCCTCTGTTTTGTCAACCTGTTCGGTGTTGTGACTGAAGTTTGCCTGTTCCTCCATACCCAAATACTGATATACACTATTTACTCTCTATTATAAGGCGCCTTGCTGTCAATGTTGTTGTGTTGTTCACCATGGGAACGGTTCTGCCGGGCCATAAAGAACTCAGACAATGACAGCATCTGTCTGCCGGGAGCCATTGTCCCACATTGTGTGAACGAGAAAAAGCTTTCTAGCAAACAGGAAGCGCACAGACTAGATTTGACAGCATCAACGTAATAGAAAGAGCAATAAAACTTACTATGAGCGTAGCAACTGTTTGTGTCACTCATCAACCCGGGGTCATAAATGACAGAGATGCTGCTTCTGGGTCGAACCACGCATCCAGAAAAGAGATGATAAATAACACGGGCCTCCCGTTACGTAATAATCAGATCGATCGCCGTGATTTTACTGGCTATCTAATTTTGTTCTCATTAAAATGTTAACCGTTTCCATGGTGATTGCCTCGCTGAAGCGCTTTCTTCGCCAGCAGGTCCAACATCAGGACAGAATGTCGCTGAAGGCCTACTTTGTGTATTCAGATGTCATCAGCATAGAGTGGAGCCGGTGTCGGGTGCCTAACAGCTGGCCCGCCGGGCCCATGCATATCAACATCTCGTGCTGCCTCCCTCTCCATAGTAACCCTTTTTGATATTTTTATCTAGATTGAAGCATAGCATTGACCAGCTGCGGTAACAAAGTTCTGGTTCTGCTGTATGGGAAGGACGTGCAGAGAAGTTAGGATCTATTTATACCCTTTAAGCTTATTGTTCTGGTCTCATGACTCATAGGAACAGCTTCTTCCCAGAGGCCATCGCTCTGAAGAACATCGATTCAGATTATTCACCAAACAAATAACTCGACAAACAAAACATTATAATTATTTCTCTCTAAAACATGTGTGCCGCAATTACCACCCCCAGGAGTTCCTGTGATTAAAAGGAGACTGAGGCACATTTCCTGTCCTATTTTCTATTTTCAGCTTCACCTGTTTGAGCAGGAACTCTGAAGTGGTGATCAGTGACGGATGGTTGGACTGGATAAAGACTCTCCAAGGATCACAGCTAGAGAGGTCAGAGGTCAGATGAATCTTGGGGTCAGAAAGTCTCCCTAACCACCATCAGATGGCGCCGACACCAACACCAGCTGTTTGGGAGGGTAGCAAGAAAAAAGCCTCTGCTGTCGTTCACACACAAGCTAACGCTGCTCCAAGCTAACGCTGCTACAAGCTAACGCTGCTACAAGCTAACGCTGCTACAAGTTAACGCTGCTACAGTTTGACAAACACCACTGGGACTTTCACTGGAACAAAGTCAGAAGTCAGATGAGATCAGAGTAGAGCTTTTATGCTACAAACACCTATGATAGGTGTGGCCTAGCAAGTAAGAAATATAAAGAGAAAAGCCCCTCATACTCACTGTGAAGTCTGGTGGCGGATCTCTGATGATGTGGGGCTTTTTTTTCACTTTACGGCCAACTTTAAGGTCAGGAACCTCAAAGTGGGCCGTGGTTGGACCTTCCAGCAGAAAGCCTTGTTAGCATGGCCAACAACTTCAGTCATGTTTTTTTTTAGGATTGAAACTGAAGTTTTAGAGGAGATGTCATTCTTAGTATATTTACATTTGGGCCAGTTAAAACACATGATTCAGCTTGAAGCTAACGCTAACCAGGTATATTTTCTCGTATGGATCCCCTCACCAACCTTGCATAACAACTAAAGATCCGATCTTTCTCCCGTGTCGGCGTGGGTTCCCTCCTCTTCCTCCCTCAGTAAGAAAAACACGCAGTGGAGGTGAATCGGCGATGCTAAAATATCCCACCCACCATTTTCAGACCGTGTGACTCCTTCTGACCCTCAGACCACAAAACCCCTCTTATAAGAGCGAGGAGGAAGGGGAACTTGTGTTTCCGGTTGATGAGCTGATGATGATAAGATCTGGTTAGGTTTTGTTTTGTTGACTGTCATTATGGTTCAGCGACACTGTTAGGCATAAATCCCGGCTCAAACAAAGAGAATGTGTTCCCTCACTAAAGTTTTCTCAGAATGAAGATTCTAAAAGTGTATCTAATTGACGCTGACTTGAAACAATTCAGACTAAAACACATTATTTGTTCTCTGAATGGTTTGCTTGTGCTCCGCTATCCGCCCAGCTCAGTGGTATGACCCGTTACAGAGGAGGCTTATATCAGAACCAGGCCTGGAGCCGAAAATTGAACTAGTCCTATGCTGTCGTCCCAGAAACCAAGACTAAGTACCCTAAAAGCCCCAATCCCTTGCATTGTATAAGCATTTGAATTCCTCAAATGAAGTGTATTTATGTCAACAGTGTTTTTTGTAAAAAAGAAAAAAAAATGTAAAAAGAAGCTGCGATTAGTGTGTTGAACACGAACTGTTAAAGTTAATATGAGATAAACAAAATAGATCTCCTCCAATCGATTCATGTCCACCAAATCTGGACTTACGCTCGTCTGTGGAATGCCCTCCCTGACCATCTGAGGGCTCCACAGACGACTGAGGACGACTTTTTTTAACGTTACACCGGTGCCAAACAGGGGAAAGTCCGGCACTTTCGCACGCTTCATCTTGACCACAAAAAACAGTAAAATACTCAACGTTGTTGATCCCTGGTAAAGATCCATGTGACAAAGAAGTTATTGTTCATCCTCAGCTAGCAGAGAACTTCAACAAGTTTTTTAAGGGACATTTAAAGTACATGTTTTAATTGGCTAACATTTTGAGCTAATGGAACGTTTCCTGTGAACTACGACCCTCTATCGAGTATTTCTGAGGTCGCAGAAATAGGAAACGCCCTGGTCTAGATTAACGAAGGTAGATGTTAAATTACTGTATGTGAAAAATAACTAGGCAATATTTTTATTTTAACTGACGCTATCGTCCCCGACAGAAGAGTCAAATCCCCGAAAAGTCGGGTTTGTTATGGAATGAACATCACCGCATCCTCCGCCGCAGACCCTTTGCGTTAACGCGATAACTTAAAAACTGTTTCGTGGATCATTCTCAGATTTTATATTCACATAGACCTTAGTGTGAGGAAGAACTGGAGTGATTTTGGGAAAGGTCAATTTTTGAATTCTAACACTAGGGGGAGATTTATCTCCAAAAGTTGTCGCACCATAATTTCTCAACCCGTGTTCCAATTTAGTCCAAATGTATCGCATATGAATCGACTCGAGGAGATACTTCCTGTTTTTACCATATTTTTAGGAAAAGACTGTTTTTCAGACATAATTCCACATTTAAAAGTCCAGTATGGAGAGTTCAGCTCCATCGCGGGGATCGCTTGTACAACGCAGGGGGTTGTTTTGGGGTTTTTTCAGGGATAAACCCCTGCTGTCGCTCCAGTTTTAAATGACATCCTTCAGGTTGTCACTCATCCAGCAGAAGGTTTCATCTCTATGGAAGCGGCGGTGGTTCCTGTTGCCAAGGGTAACCGCCACAAAGCCCTCAGAGACTTCCGGCCATGTTGCTTTAATCTCCTTGGCTCTGAAATCCTTTGACAAACTACTTAAATACGAGTTCTTAGACAGAACTGAACGCGTCCTGGACCCCCTCCAGTTTGCTAACAGGACTGAGAGGGTTCTGTAAAATGATACCATCACCCTCCTCAACCTTCTAAATAAACACCTGGGAGGTAAGAAGAACCAAAGGAGGCTTTTTGACTCAAAGACTTTTAGTTCGAGAATCTCAAGAACGACAGGTCTTGTCGGGTGTTTCCTGGTCCACGCTGGTCAGAACCTACCAAAGCGGACTAAGGAAGGGCGGACGGAGAACCAGCGAGAGGGTCATGCTGAAACACATATGCCGGTTCTGATCGAAAGGTGTCGCAGCACCAGAGTCTACTGGTTATAATGTTATGGCTGATCTGTGTTAGAGCAATGTCACAGTGGACAGATGAGAGAAAAACATCACAATAAAGAGAGAGCAGGGTTGGATTCCCACAAACGCTGACCCCCGCCACAAAGTTCTGATCGGATCCCATGACTCTGTTTTGGTTATTTTTAGTGCGACTGCAATTACGGCTGAATGGATTTTAAAATCCCACGTCGAGCCTCAGATTCACCGCTGACAACAAAGGAAGAGTTTAACGCACAACAGAAAATCCTTTTTATTGGTGGATATGAACCAATGACCCGCCGCGCCGCCACACACTCCTCGTCTGAGCCGTGACTCACCGGACCTCAGGAGGTCATGAGGAGACGTTAGAGGGAATTGTGGGAAATCAGTTTTCACTTTTTCTGGTCTGGAATGTTTTCACTACATAGTTTTTATATATATTGTGTGTATTAATATACTGACAGTTTATAATAAGACGCTTTTTTGGAGCTGAGGAAATTAAATCCTTCAGGAGAACCAGGCTTCTCTTATGAAACCGACCAGTTCCAGCCGGTTCTGATCGGTTCTGTTACTGCATTTGAATGGAGTTTGTAGAGTTTGATCATTATGGGAGTTAATCTGGTTTGAGGTTGAGGGACAAAAAGTCAGTTGTTCCATTTTTAGTGAGATTCTGGCCCATAAATAGCTCCGACTGCACCGCGGGCCGGCGCTCAGCTGACCCCCCCGCCGCAACCGGGCCGCTCCAGAGGGCGACAATTATGTTACAACACATAAAAGAAGTACTTTAGGTTTTTTCTTCTTTGCTTTCGTTCCCAAATTTGAACTTGGACATTTTTTAAGGATGAGCCCACGGTTCAAATCATCGGGTTCTGGAGCCTCGGGGATCAACACAGCCTCCTTTTCTGTGGTTACTAGAAAAACAAAAATGGAAGAATTGAACCGAATCGTCTCATTTATTACCTTTTTTTTTTATTTTTAAATGTATTATTCATTGTTGGGGATTAAAGCAAAGATCCTTCTTTTGTATGTGAGTTAAAGTTTGTGTGTGTGTGTGTTTGTGTGTGTTTGTTAGTGTGTGTGTGTTTGTGTGTGTTTGTTAGTGTGTGTGTGTGTTTGTTAGTGTGTGTGTGTTTGTGTGTGTTTGTTAGTGTGTGTGTGTTTGTGTGTGTTTGTTAGTGTGTGTGTGTTTGTGTGTGTTTGTTAGTGTGTGTGTGTTTGTGTGTGTTTGTTAGTGT
>VRLP01010084.1:0-10721 GCA_009660295.1 Lophius piscatorius
TGTGTGTGTGTGTGTGTGTGTGTGTGTGTGTGTGTGTGTGTGTGTGTGTGTGTGTGTGTGTGTGTGTGTGTGTGTGTGTGTGTGTGTGTGTGTGTGTGTATCTGTGTGTGTGTGTGTGTGTGTGTATCTGTGTGTGTGTGTATATCTGTGTGTGTGTGTATCTGTGTGTGTGTGTGTAGTTTTCCTCACCCTGCAGCACGTGTACAGAGTGGTACAGAACGATCCTGAAACACCACCGAGGCAGAGAGACCACCAGAGTCAACTGGGGGAACTGTTTCCCTCCTCGCTGGAGATCAGACCACTGGGAAGTGGCCAAAGTAAGCATCTCCACCTTCTCCACCTTCTCTCACCTTCTCCACCTTCTCCACCTTCTCTCACCTTCTCCCACCTTCTCCACCTTCTCCACCTTCACCCACCTTCACCCTCCTTCTCCACCTTCTCCACCTTCACCCACCTTCTCCACCTTCACCCACCTTCTCTCACCTTCACCCACCTTCTCCACCTTCACCCACCTTCTCTCACCTTCTCTCACCTTCTCTCACCTTCACCCTCCTTCTCCACTTTCACCCACCTTCTCCCACCTTCTCTCACCTTCACCCACCTTCTCTCACCTTCACCCACCATCTCCACCTTCTCCACATTCACCCACCTTCTCTCACCTTCACCCATCTCCTCCACCTTCACCCTTCTTCTCTCACCTTCACCCACCTTCTCCACCTTCTCCACCTTCATGTCTCTCAGGGTTCCTCTGGTGTGAAACATGAACATTTCTGTTAGAGCAGGATGTTCAAAGAAGAAGAGGTTCCTCCATCTGAGAGTCTCTCCTGTCTGTCTGTCTGTCTGTCTGTCTGTCTGTCTCTTTAGGCCTACATGCCTCGGGGTCAGGGGGAGGTCAAGGGGGCGGATCAGTGCGACGCCGCTGCTCTGCTCAACCTCATCATCCACTGCGACTGTTTCCAGACGATGGACCTGAAAAGTGTGAGAGAGGTAAACATTCATCTTCTCCAGAACCAGAACCAGAACCATCTGCTTCTGGTTTATAATTAATAATAATTAATAACAATTAATAAATATTATTGTTATTGTGAATAATATAATAATTAATGATTAATATTATTACAAATATTATTAGCAGTAATAATGTATTATTAATTATGATATTGTTAATTATAATAATAATAATAATAATTCATTAATAATATTATTAATAATTATTGTTCATAATAATTCATTATTAGTATCATTAATAGTTATTGTTAATAATAATAACAATAATAATTAATTAATAATATTATTAATAATAATTAATTATTATTATTAAATGATAATAATAATAATAATGATGATCAGCTGGTCTGATGGAGCAGCAGTGACACAAACAGGAAGTTTGATCAGGTGGTTTGGCCGCGCTGCTGGACCTGATGATCCGATGATGATGGTTTCCTGTTGGGGGCGTGTTCCAGGTGATCCGTCACAGGAACCAGCTGATGCATTCCTGTGAGCTGCAGGTGAAGGATGAGGTGATGAAGATCTTCCAGGTGTCTCTGAAACATCTTCTGCAGCAGCTCAGCCACGTCCCACAGATGGAAGCTGCTGGAAAACAGATCCAGGAGGTGAGCAGCTCCACCCACACCATCTACACCACCACCCACCTTCTCTCACCTTCACCCACTTTCTCCACCTTCTCCACCTTCACCTACTACACCATCTACACCACCACCTACTACACCATCTACACAACCACCTCCTGTACCATC
Organism: Lophius piscatorius; assembly: GCA_009660295.1. NCBI lineage: Eukaryota > Metazoa > Chordata > Actinopteri > Lophiiformes > Lophiidae > Lophius > Lophius piscatorius. The sequence continues at coordinate 1,758 of VRLP01010084.1, forward strand.
TACACCACCACCTACTAAACCATCTACACCACCACCTACGACACCATCTACACCACCACCTACTACACCATCTACACCACCACCTACTACACCATCTACACCACCTATACCAGGCAAAGCATGCTGGGTCAGGCTGAGGTCTGTGAGCTGCTCAGTCCTTCCTTATCCAACCAGCAGGGGGCAGCATGTGACCACCGACTCACCGCTCCAACTACTCAAGAACTTTTGGACTCTTATCTGAAAACCATTTTATGATCCACTATGATCTACACCATCACCTCCTCCACCTCCACCATCTACACCATCACCTCCTCCACCTCCACCATCTACACCATCACCTCCTCCACCTCCACCACCATCAAGTCCTCCACCATCTACAGCGTCACCTCCTCCACTATCTACACCATCCCCTCCTCCACCATCTACACCATCACCTCCTCCACCACCATCTACACCATCCCCTCCTCCACCATCTACACCATCACCTCCTCCACCATCTACACCATCACCTCCTCCACCTCCACCACCACCATCTACACCATCAACTCCTCAACCTCCACCACCACTATCTCCTCCACCATTTACACAATCTACAACACCTTTACCTCCTCCACCAACATGTACACCATCCCCATCTACACCAACATCTACACCATCCCCTCCTCCAACATCACCACCGCCTCCTCCACCACCATCTACACCATCACCATCACCATCTCCACCCTCACCGCCGCCTCCTCCACCACCATCTACACCATCACCTCCTCCACCAACATCTACACCATCCCCTCTTCCTTCCTCTATACCACCTCCACCATCTACCCCATCTACAACACCTTTACCTCCTCCACCCTCACCACCGCCTCCATCTTCTTTGTCTGTCCAGATGCTGACGGCTGATCTGTCGATATGCGTCTCCGGTTCGGACCGTCTGGATTCTTCTGGCGGCGCCGGTGTGGATCAGGATTCTGTTGGACAGTTGGAGGGCGGCGGCTTGGATCTGATCCGATGGGAGGCTGAGCTGATCCAGGAGAGGCTGCAGGAGTCGCTGCAAGCTGCTGATGGTGGTGGAGGTTCTGGAGCACAGGTGAGAAACACAAACCCAGAGAACCCAGACATCCTGCAGGACCCAGACACGTCAGAGTGCTTCACCTTATTTTCGCCTGTGTCTCCTGCAGGAGGTGGAGCCGCTGAAAAGGCTGGGGGATTTTCTCCGGGCCCACACAGATCTGGCTGAGAGGTTTTCTGCAGAACTTCAAGCCATCGGATCCTTGGAGGCCAGAGCGGAAGTCCAGGTCCACACCTGAACCCAATCATTATATAATCATCATCCCAGCTGACACTGGGCGAGAGGCGGGGCACACCCTGGACGACCCCCACCCCACCCCGCTCAGTCCACCCCCACTGCATGTCCTTGGACTGTGGAGAACCTGAACAGAACCCCCTGAACAGAACCCCCTGAACAGAACCCCCTGAACAGAACCCCCTGAACAGAACCCCCTGAACAGAACCCCCTAAGACATGAGGAGAACATGCAAACTCCACTCAGAAAGGTGCAGGCAGAGTACTGGGGCCACGTTTATCACCGCTGACCCCTGACCTCTGACCTCTGACCCCTGCGTCGACACAGACATCGGGGGAATGAACGGAGAAACCGTGAGATTAAAACCGGTGTGTGAAATAAAACCAATGAATAATCAATCAGCTGTTTGATGGATGGTGGCTGGAGAATAAACCCAAACCCAAACAGATGGTTCTGGTTCTGGTTCTGTCAGCGTCATACAATGTTTATATGTTACTGAATTCATTCTCACAGATTAAAAGTCAACCGTGGAACGACAGGATGAAGACCCCCGTTTGCTGTCAAACTGCTCTAGGGGTCCGTGGGTTCCGACCCGCTTCTGTCAGAACCGGGATTAACCGGTTAATCCTGGTTGAAGAGATATGAAGAATTTCCAAAACTGTAATCTCACATTTTTATTTTGTTGTCTAATCATAAACAAAATGTAAAAAAAATAATTATTGGTGATTATTATTATTACAACTAGTAACATTAATATATTATATTAATGATGTTTTTATTATTACTATATAATTATGTATTATATTATACATAATAATATAATATTATTATGTATAATATTATATTATTATTAATAATGTTATAATATTATTATTAATAACATAATATTATAATGTTATAATATTGTTATTAATAATAATATATTATATTAATTATATTATTATTAATATTATAATGTATAATATTATTATATCATTATTAATAATATAATAATATACATAATATTATATTATTATTAATAATATAATAATATTATAATGTATAATATTATTATTAATAATATAATAATATACATAATATTATATTATTATTAATAAAATAATAATATTATAATGTATAATATTATTATTTTATTATTAATAATAATATCATTAATATAATATTATATTATTAATAATAATATTATATTATATTATTATGTATAATATAATATAATAATAATCCTGTTCTCAGACATGACTTCAATGCAGGAAGTTAAATCGGGGGGGGTTGCTGGTACAACGCAGGGGACTGGGGGGCTTTAGGGGGATAGACCCTTTCTGACCGGTTCCTTTGGTTTTGGGCAAGAGGTTCTGATCCTGAACTTGGAAGCAGATGAAAGCCGACAGGATGTTTCCTGTCAGAGGAGGGACAGACGCCTGTCAGTCAGAGGAGGGACAGACGCCTGTCAGTCAGAGGAGGGACAGACGCCTGTCAGTCAGAGGAGGGACAGACGCCTGTCAGTCAGAGGAGAGACAGACGCCTGTCAGTCAGAGGAGGGACAGACGCCTGTCAGTCAGAGGAGGGACAGATATTCTGACTCTCAGTTGCTAAATGAAGACGTTTCAAAACGAGGAAGTACAAACGTCCCGGAAATGACCCAGAGGATTGAAAACTTCCCCAAACGACTGGCTGTGTTTGTTTCTGCTTCTTCTAGGTTCGATATGAAGCTGGTTCCGGTCCGGTCGACACTTTGGTTCTGTGTGCTGGTTCTGCTGGCCTCACAAACTGGTTCGTAACTTTTGACGCTTTTCATTCTTTCAAAGGGACGATGTCATACTTGTTTATTCTGCCTTCATCCAAACAACAAACACTGATGATGATTCTGGAAGAATAAAACCTCAACTGGACTCAGGTCACCGGGTCAGAACCTGGGTTTCACAGTGAAAGCTCCGCCTAGTGATGTAAACGTGAAGTGTTAGAGTAAAACGTGAAGTATTACAGTAAAACGTGAAGTATTACAGTAAAACGTGAAGTATTACAGTAAAACGTGAAGTATTGCAGTAAAATATAATGTTTCTTTGAAGTGGGGTTAGCTGCTCTGACTTAAAACATGTCAATCATTAACATCATCACGTGGTTCCTGTCGACTCCTTGAATAAAGAACCATGTTTGTCGGCGCTGGAGGTCCGACTCGTTCATGGCGGTGGGATCGTGTTCAGCTAGAATGTAGGAGTTCCGTGAAAAATCTCCCCCTACTGAGTGAAATGTGAACTATTAGACTAACATATATGAGGATATATGAAGGTTTGGGTCGATCCATACGGGCCCAGTTTACACTCAATCAGAACAATGTTTAGCCAGTTATGGGTCCAGAACTGTGGCATAGTGGCAGAAATAATAGTAAAGTGGCAGGTTCTAAAGCATCAGGGTTATGCTGGAGGTTCTGGTGCGGAGCGGAGTGAGGCTGGGTCCCAGCTTGATGACCTCGGTCCGTTTTAACAGTATTGTCTTCAGGGTGCTGACTCAGCATGTGGTTCTGTTCCAGCAGAGCTGGAGGGCGAGCGCCGGGACGCCTGTCAGCAGGAGAAGTTTGTTGCAGATGTGAGAGAGAATCTTCTTCTGAACTCTGGACACATTAGAATCTGGATTCCTGCTTGGGTCCCTGTAAATCAACCTGTATGTTCTGGTTCCTGTGGTTCTGCAGTTACGTTACGTACATTCAGAGAACCAGAACGACACAGATGACGTGTCGACAAAAGACTTCCTCTGCCTCCTTTATCCAGACAATACACTCAACTGCTCCTGGTCCTTCCTCACGTTAAAGGACTCTGAGCTCCTCGTCATCATCAGGTACGTTTATTCTTCATCCACACCTGAGCCACGAAGAACCGCTTTGTTTAGTCTGTATGATCCACGCCATAAACCTTCTTCCTCATCTACACCCACAGAGGTCAGGTGTGTTTCCACCAGTGGGCGGAGCTTAATCTCCAGAGTTTTTCTCTGTTGGTCTGACTTAGTCCAGATTTGGTTCTTATGATTGGAGGGTTGGTTGTGGAGAAACAAACAGATGCTGAGATGCAGATCATCTACGACGCCTTCAACCGGCCTCTCCAGCAGCAGCAGCGTCTCCTGAGGGCTGAGGGTTCAGGAGGTCCTTTGTTCTCACCTCCATCATGAAGGACATCAATCCATCTCCATCTCAATCTCAATCTCTCTCCATCTCTATCCCTATCACTATCTCTCTCCATCTCCATCTCCATCTATCTCAATCTCCATCTCCATCTCTATCTCTCTATCTATCTCCATCTCCATCTCTATCTCTATCACTATCTCTCTCCATCTCCATCTATCTCAATCTCCATCTCCATCTCTATCTCTCTACATCTCCATCTCCACCTCCATCTCTATCGATCTATCTCTATCTCCATCTATATCTCTCTCCATCTCTCTCCATCTCCATCTCTATCATCTCTATCTCTATCTCTATCCATCTCCACCTCCATCCCTATCGATCTATCTCTATCTCCAACTCCATCTCTATCTCTCTCCATCTCAATCTCTATCTCCATCTCCATCTCTCTCCATCTCCATCTCTATCCATCTCCATATCTGTCTCTATCCATCTCCACCTCCATCTCTATCGATCTATGTCTATCTCCATCTCTCTCTATCTCCATCTCTATATTCATCTCCATATCTATCTCCATCTCTATCTCTATCTCTCTCCATCTCCATCTCTATCTCTATCTCCTTCTCCTTCTCCATCTCTCTATCTCCATATCCATCTTCATCTCCATCTCTATATCCATCTCCATATCTATCTCCATCTCCATCGATCTATCTCCATCGATCTATCTCCATCTCTATCTCCATCTCTATCTCCATCGATCTATCTCCATCTCTATCTCTATCTCCATCTCTATCTCCATCGATCTATCTCCATCTCCATCTCTATCTCCATCTCTATCTCCATCGATCTATCTCCATTTCCATCTCCATCCAGCAGACGTCTGCCTTCATACAAATATGAAACACCATAAATCTGTTTAACAGTCAATTATAATCAATTCAGACTAATACAAAAATGTAAGTATATAAGTATGTAAAATAATTATGGATAATAAACACAGAAGTATTTTCAACATCTTGTTTCTGTACACTGTAAAATGTCATTACAGTAAAAAAACTGACAAAAATTTCACAGTGAAAATAGAAAAACCCAAAGAAAAGAAATGAGCGTTTATCATTTTGTCTTCATGACAGATTTTGCAGGTCTGGACATTAAAATCTGCGGTAAAAAGAACATCCCTTCGTTTAACAGACACAAGATGTATATTTGTGAAAAACTGTTTTATTGAATGTCCTTGTAAAGAAGTTTACGGGACATCTGTGGTTTGGTTTGGTTTTAGCGGTGATCTACCGTTATGTCTTGTACGCGGTGATGAAATGTTTTGCAGTGAAGTCCCGGCGACCACAGCGGCTGACATCTGACCATGAACTGAATGGATTGTTTTTACGGTGTGCAGAAGCTGCACACCGTAAAAACAGGAAGTGACGGTGATTCGGTGCCTCCCGGTACAGGATGAGTCATTAAAGGAAACGTTTTCTCTCAGCCCGTTTCTCTTTCTCTCTCGGTTTCTGCAGTGTTTGCGACGGTGAGAAGATCGTTCATTCTGTGAACCGATCGTTGGAGGAGCACGTCGGATCCGCGTCTCTGGCTCTGGGCGAGTACAAGAACTTGTACGTCATCTTCGAGTTTAACGTGACGCTGTGGGACTGGTGGACGTTATACATCTACATGTACGACTTGAGGACGCTAGGTGATCCCCGACGAGACGGCGCTCACTTTCTGCATGTTCTAATCTCCTACAGGTGACGTCACCTGTGCACCGGCGCTGGACAGAGAGTTCGTGGGCGGGACAGTTTGACGGTTGTCATCAGGAATCAGCATCGTCAGCAAATATTCATTCCTCCTTTGAATCCTTTGTTTACAAATAGTCTCAATATGAGAGGATATCATCTCCTCATTATAGGATCCTAATTATTATTAATGCTCATTATTTGTATTTCTCTATAATGAAATAATATCTTGACAGTCAGTTAAACCAAAGACGAGAATTCAGATCTGACCTTTGAAGGTGTCGGTGAACGCCATCGGTTTTACGATCACATCTTTAACAGGACCGACAAACGCGAGGGGTCCTAACAGCCAACCCTGAGGTTCACCGCGACGAGTTCTCGTCTTTCTTTTTGAGTCATGACCTTTAAAAAAAATCATCTTAGCTCCGTTTTAGATCAGCATGCTAACATGCTAATTATCTGTAGCTCTGTGTCGTCCAGTCGTCTTTGAGGTGTTTCACTCCGGACCGCCAGAACCGCCCACAGACCCGCAGCAGAACTCGTGAGATGATTGTCGTTGCTCATTAGATTCTCTCTGTTTGCCACAGAGGTCCTGTCTCCACCCAACAACATCTCTGCATCCATCGAAGGTGGAGCGCTGCTGGTGACGTGGGCCCCGCCCCACAGTCGAGGGTCCTCTGCACCCTCATGCTTCCAATACCAGCTGGACCTCGGTGACCAGGTGAAGAATGTCTGTGTGAACGGAAATAAATGTTAGAAGAAGTTCAGAGAAGTTCTGCCCGGCCGGCCCAAAAGCACCAGAACCGTCCAGTCATCTGGTGTCAGACAGAACCGTAGAGATACTCTTCTGTAGAGTGACGACGCACCGCAAAAAGTTCTGTATGAGTTCTGGTAAAATACTGGCAGCTGGGGTTGTTTGAGACCGTGTGCATGACATCACCGTAAAATACCCTGAAAAAAAACAGTAAACTTCTTTTCCCTAGAAAGGCAATAAAATGACGGTAAATTACAATAAATTCAGTTTCTTATAAACCTTGAAATCAACAGTATCATTTTTTTTTTTTTGCGGTAAATTTAAAAGTTTTCCCCACAATGTAAAAATTGTCTTTATTGGAAAATATAAACGTTATAAAAAAGATGTAAAAGATTTATAAACATATAAAAGGAAAATCCCTGAATGTCAGTATTATTAAAGATTCCATATAAAATATGTAAAAACATCATTTTTGTCTTTAATCTTTGACGAACAGGAGAAACCAAAAAAACTGGAGGACCAGCTGTCCTACACAGAACCCAACGCAGATCCGGCTCAGACCTACAGGGTGAGGATGAGGAGCAGCAAGGTGAGAGACTGCCAGGACAAATCTGAGTGGAGCGTCTGGAGTCGCACCATCGGTGGGTGGTCTTCTACTGTTCCACCTGAGGACCCTGACTTTCATGACCTTTTGACCCGTTTCCTGTTTCTGAGTGAACGTCCCTCTGTGTTTGTCTTCTCGTAGCCGTGGAACCAACCGTCGCCCAACTCAACAAATTGCTCATCCTCGCCATTTCTCTTGGATTACCCATGATCCTCCTGGCCCTGCTGCTGCTGCTGCGCTACCAGAGGTACAGCTTTGCTCTCCAGCGGCGACTTCATCAGAGTCTTAGTTTTATACATGATGTCATCATGGCATGGTGTCATCACAGAATGATGTCATCACATCATGATGTCATCACGGCATGGTGTCATCACGTCATGATGTCATCACGTCATGATGTCATCACGGCATGGTGTCATCACGTCATGGTGTCATCACAGAATGATGTCATCGCGGCATGATGTCATCATGGCATGGTGTCATCACGGCATGGTGTCATGATGTCATCACGGCATGCGTCATTGCGGCATGATGTCATCATGGCATGATGTCATCACAGTATCTCAGCCAGGACAGGATACTGTTGTGGTTCTAAACACTTTGTGGTTTTCTGTGTGACTCAGTAACATAAATACATAATGCATAAATAATAATAAATACAGTATATTTTGTGATTTCTCCGCTACAAATTCAGTCCCCAGTGGAGAAAATCGGTTTTATGCAAGAAGAGCAAATTCTCCGTCTTTTTATCTCTCGTGAGTCCAATTGATCAAATCATCGAATAAACACGCAAACACTTTTAAGAAACTATGTGACAGAAATGTTGCTGCTCCTGGTAAATAAACTGTTTACTCCCATCCAGTCCAATGTAACAACACGTAAACAAGTTTATTGTTTCGTTAGGACCCCCGTTATCTGACACTTTAATGGTCGCTCAGTCACCTTTCCTGCGTGAAACCACTCCCACTCCCACGCCATCGCCATCGCCATCGCCCCCGACAGCAAGGGGCTGTCCCTGAAAAATTGTTGTACCAGCAATCCCTCTGGATGAAGTTAGGTCTGATAAACAGTGGTCGTTTGTGAACAAAGCGCCCCCTAGTGAGTAAAGTATGAACTATTAGAGTGAAATATGACATTATGTCGATAAACCTCCTCCAGTAGAATCTTACACACCGTGTGTTTGAATCGGACCGGCATGTCCGAACAACTGTTTAAAAAAGTTCTCCTCTGCTTTCAGGGTGACTCAAGTTTTATTTCCTCCGATTCCTGGTCCTCCATCAAAGTATAAAACCTTCCTGGAGAAGAATGACACACTGGATGTAAGTTCTGGTCCAGACCACAAACACACGCTTCATCAGCGCCACGACAAACACTGTCGTGAAACACTAAGCTCAGCACCATGGCTGATCGGGCCTTCTGTTCTGCTGCCCCTCGTCTGTGGAATGCCCTCCCTGACCATCT
>VRLP01010085.1:0-10717 GCA_009660295.1 Lophius piscatorius
ATATATATATATATATATATATATATATATATATATATATATATATAGATATATATATATATATATATATATATATATATATATATATATATATATATATATATATATATATATATATACTGACTATTGTTGTTATACATGGGAAATGATGTATGGACATCTCTGTATAGTGATATAAACATCTCTGTATAGCGCTACAGCATTTGGAACCGTGCTCTGAGTTTTCATGTGCATTGAGGACCTTTGGTGGAGATACAAGGCACTGTCTGGTTTCTGTACTTTAAGTTTAATGTTGCTTTTGTGTGAACTGACATTTCCAGCTGCTGACTACTCTTCCACATCATATGGTAGGAAAGTACCTGCATCTTATTAAAAGAAGGGTACATTTCTATCCATGCACGTACTCAAGCTGTGCATATAGATTCAAGGACTAGAATGCTTTGCGGAGCCACTTGAAAGAAAGACTTTTGGCGACGAACAATCGCCGAAAGTCCGTCCGTCCGTCCACAAAAACAAGGAGACTGTAGACTGTGTATTCCAATATTGTGAATACAAAACAAAAGTCTACGAGAATTTTAAAAGTCATAAATACAGAACACACTCTGGCACTGAGAATGTCTTAAAGCCTAATTTGAGTTCCTCTTGTACATCCTGTGCAAGTGTTGCAAGTGATATTTTAGAGGATGAAAATACAGAAAGTGAAGTCAGTTTCGAGTCTACATTTGCTAACGAGGATTCTGAAAACTTGGAGAAGGCTATAAAACGTAAAATTTTATCAGTCCTTCTTAAGCTAGAAAATATCTATTTTGTGTCTCTACGAGTTTTTGCCACCATAGATGAACACTTGTTGTAAAACTAGCAAATGTGCTCTATCAGAAAAAAATGCAGTAATTTGCCATAATTTGTAACAACCCATTTTGGGTGAAATGGTGGGTCAAAAGCAACCAATTAATCCAAAATGTCTATGTGAAAATAATGTAAAGGTAAAAAACAATATGATTTATAGCGATAATAAGACCACATCATCCTCTATATTCATCTTGATCAATCCAGCCCACATTCTGTGTGTATGCTAACCACATGTGGCTCTCCATACTGGTGGTTATAGCCAGGTTTAATTGCTTGTCATCTGAAGAGGTGTCAGGAATAGTAGCAACAAGTGTTAAATATGAGGAGTAGTCTTCATCAGGACCGCTAGTGCCTGGTTTATGATCAGTCGTCGGTAGACAATGTCCATCATGAGTGCTGGTTCCAGGGTTACCATCTCTGTGTGGATGTGTGGTCCATCAACCTCCACACAGGACACATCGCTGTCTTCAGCACTTGTGCTCATTCTCAATGGCGATCTGGCAGATATGTGTGAGCGTTAATTTTTTTCCTCTGAGGCTTAAACAGAGAAAAAAAAGACCAAAAATACATTTCAAAAGCAAAAATCATGACTTTGAAATGAACTTACCATGTTGAAAACAAGTAATTGTTTTACCGATTAGAATAAGTTATCTTTACTCTTTTCTCTATTTCGATCTCTCTAAAACCTTTGCTTAAATTAATAACACTATGCTGTTATACTGTATTGCTAGAAGAAATAAACAGTATAGATGTATTGTTTCCCCTAGGTTTAGAACTCACTTGTTGTGGTGGGGGGCATTTCACTTGACTGAGGTGCAAGCTGACACTCTCTCTATGATGGATAGTAACTAAGAACATTTACTCCAGACTTATACTTAAATACCAGTTTGGGGGAATTGTACTAGAGTATTTCCACCTAATGCTAATTTATACTTCCACTCTAATATTTCAAAGAAATATTCTACTTTCTACTCCATTTTATTTGACAGCTTCTATTACTTTCAAATAAAGAATTAACACAATGAATAATATAATACTTTTTATAAAATACAACAAATTCTTTAAGATGAAAACAGTGTTGTTGTTTTTTTTAATTTTGACATCTTATAAAAAGTAGATTAATCTGGTGAACCTTTGGAGTTGCCCAACTCCTAGGTTGGGAACCACTTGACTATACAAGCTAACTGTATTTAAAGTTATTGGAACTAGCTCCACTTCCTGCGGATACACACTAAGAATGTGTATCCACTTACACACTGATTCTTCACTATTAATTATCCAGGGATGTCAGATATAATACTTCTAATTAACTTAAACTTGAATAAATTGATTTATAATCCTTATAACAAGTTATGATTACTTAACTATAATTATAACTATAACATTTAATGTCTAAAATGGTTTTGTTGTTTTACTTAAAATTTTTCAAGCAGGACTTTTACTTCTAATGGAGTATTTTTACATTGTTGTAATAGTACTTTTACTTCAGTAAAGTCTGTCGTTGCAGAGAGTGATGCAGGTGGGGAGAGTGTAACGGAGGTTATTTTTTGTAGATGTAATTTACAGATGTCCCCTAAACACCTCAAATGTAGGCTATTACTGGATGCACAAAGAATCATTTAGTCCTCACTCTGTTGAAGGACATTCAACTCCAACAGGTATGTGGCCAAAAAAAAGTTGGTTTGAAAACTTTAATTTGGATGTCACATACCAGAACAGGTCTTTAACTACCCAAGTAGAGTCTATGCATGGGGAAACTCTAACATTTCATTTTTTCAACATTTCATTCAAGTGGTAAAAAGCAAACAAAAAGGCAAACTTACCAAAAGGGTTCTTGATGGCCTCACATACAGGGCTTTGGTTTTAAAAACCTTATGGAGGAATTGGAGGCTCCAAAAAAGATAAAGATATTACAACAACAAAAAATACTGTTAGGCTATGTAGTTAATTAATGCGGTACGTTGTGTTAGTATGCGTGTGTTAGTACGTGTGTGTTAGTACATTTGTGTTTGGTGGCCGTCTCCTTGTTTTCTGGCTCCTTTAGAGGTGAGTGAGTTATTCATGTCCATTTTCAAACAAATGTCAATGTTGCATATGATTATTGTAATTGTGACTGCACTTTAGAACCGTGTTTGTCAAGTGCTCTACAAAATAAGATTACTATGATTAATTTACAAAGTAAAAAGAAAAAACAATAGACCTTTTACCTGACATCCTCCGGAATGTGCTCACCAAAGCCAGCCCTGATGTGTGCCCTAACAGTCTGGTGGTCCCAGGCATTCTGGAACTCAAAGGCACTGAGGACGTGCCCATGTTTGTGTAACAGTAACTTTGGACCTTGTTTGCCCACTAGTCCCCATGATGGATTGGGGAGTAGTTTTATGTCCTTGTTGAAATGGCCATGTTGCTGTGCCTTAGCTCTGAAATATGAATATAACGATAAGCCTATATCAAAACAGCCAGCGCAAGATAAATGTGCCTTTCTGCAAAGCCCAGATACGTGGAATAGCTACATTTCAATACAATCACTATTTTACTATTCTTATCATAGGGAAAGTGACAGAGAAAGGAGTCCACTTATGTGGAGAAGGTGGGTTGAGAGTTTTAGAGTTAAAAGTTAATAAAGCAGTAGAGAACCCTGTTCAAACCCAGACCACTCCAGCCAGCCTAATCAGATCTTTTTAGTGAGACCTTGGAACATTTTTCAGTCGTTTTGCCGTCTACAAATGCCGGCATTTTGTGCAGTTGGATGGTGGGAAAGAGGAAGATGCAGAGGACAGAGTAAAAAAATTATCCTCTTTGGCAAACTGTGCACCCCCTCCCCCTGCCAGCTCTTCTTCACATCGCTGCTGTCATTCCAGCTACTTTCCCACTTTCATCACATTAAAGGCATATTTGTCCATCAAAAGAAGTTACAAAACAAAAAGTGAAGAGAAATAAGAAGTCACTCTTTGATTTAAAGAATCGCAATAAAAATATTTTATATATTGCTTGAATCAATATATCGATGAGGAGGAGGAAGGGAGTTTTCTTGTGGTTTCAGGGCTGCTTCTGCTGCTTCTCAGAAGAAGTCTCCTCCATCCTCTCAAGTGTTCACAGACTGTAAAGAAGAACTGTTGTTCAGTTTTACCCTGATTTATACCTCTTCTCATTAGTTTGAGCACCTCCTTTTTTGTGGCTTCTTACAGACACAAAACCTGTTCTACTGTCCAATTAGAGATCTCATGAGGACGTGAGCTGCCATGTCTGTGACAGAAAGCTGTAGAAATGTTTAATGAGTGAGTGCTTCTGCCCCTTTTTCCAAGATAACTCCAACTTTCAGTATCTGGCAGTTATTCAACATATCACTGTTTTTTTTCTGAATGTGCAACAGCAGTTTAAAGGGAAAAAAGACAAATAACGGATTTGGATTTTTCAAGTTTGTAACAGGATAAGAACTCTAAAACATGAACAATTTGAACTTTGAACTATTTTACATATAAACAAAAAAATTGTCGGTCCTGGCCTTTTAGTTTCTTTTTTCTGCCTGTTTTTATTATAAATGTTGTCCTGGTGGTAGTCCCCTGTAGTCCCCTGCGCAAAGCTCTATTTCTCTGCTTTTTGGTAGTTTTTAATTTTTTCTAGATTCCTCAAACGGTCGGCAACAGGATAGGAGTAAGAGGGTTAATGGGTTTCATCCTCTACGCCTAATGTGTGACTGATTCTGGCAAACTGGAAGAAAAGCGATGAAATGTTGTTTAATAGTGCTATTAATGTGTAATATTGTTTGAAATTGAAAATTGATTCAATAGGTCTGATAATTTGGAAATCACTCTATCATTTAAAATCACTTACCCCGTGTGGTACCCCAAAGTAAAAAGAAAAAGTCCTTTACAGATGTGGAGGCTGTCAAGGAGTTCATGCTTGATTTGATTGAGAAGGTGGTTACGGATGAGAAAACCTGAGAAAAAGCCTGATTGATTCATTCAAGAAAATTCCCCTATCAGACACCCAAACCTCATGGAGAGTAGAGACCCTTACAATGGACGTTTGGGGACTCTTTTGGACAGACTGAGTAAGGCTGCGGTGATGTCAGGACACAGGGGCTGTCCACTAGGTTGACGGTTGTGGCTTTGCAGATGAGATCTCTATATTGCCTTATCCACCTAAGCTCGGTTAAAAAAGACAATTTTCCCTGTCATGGCAATTATTAACATTCGTTGTACCTCCAGCTCACAGCACCGCCTTTTTCACCAGTTATTGTCAGACACTCAGCTCAATACAATGACTTGCTTGTCATTAGATGGTCTAGCAAAGGAAACACACTGCAACAATGTTATGAACTAAGGAAGGAGATCATGTCCTTTCTCCGTAGGTCAAAGCAGAAAAAGGCTCATACGTTTCTGTCTCTAGTTTTCCTACTGTTTCAGAATCATGATCAGAAATACTTTATTGATCCCGGGGGGAAATTTCCTTAAAAAGCTATTATGAGTGGAAGAGAGAGTTTGAATGACAGATAAAAAAGAATATATAAAAAAATTTATGTATAACAATATATGAGTGATACAGGAATGTAATATATATATATTTAAATTTACTTATATTTCCACTTATCTTTGTCTTGAATGTTGTTGCAGTGACATAATGATTTCCTGTAAAGGATCAATAAATTATCTATCTCTAATATAATATTTTATATGAAGTTGTCTGTTTTGTGTCTGATAGAAGGATTAAACATAAATTACCTGAATGGATTTTCATGAAACGTCCCTAATAAAGTTGGGTCATGGGAGACAAGCGAGAACTCTTTTTTTGGGAAGTGTGTCTGGATGAAGAGGTGGATTCAGGAATTCTTTTCTATTTCTTTAAATTTGAGAGATATAGGATTTTTTTTTTTTTTCACCAATTCAGATTGCTGAAGAACGTCGATCGTTCAAAGATCACTTTAAGGACAATCAGTGAAGGATCTGTTTGCGCCTCCTTCCTCCTCCTTTCACTGGTTTACTTGGAATCCATTGATTTCCACGAAGAGTTGTTACACAATGTTAGAATTACTGAAAGTAAAACAAACTCATCACCATGAAATTGAGGAGGAATAAGAAGATTGACACTTGATTTTTTGTGATAAAATGTTTTTTTTCTATTAAAGAATAGGAAGGAAGTTTGGGTTCAGGGGCGTGTCTTCTGTGAAACGATCTCCTCCGTCCTCTCAAGTCTTCACTTTGTAAAAGAGAACTGCTGTTCAGTTTTAACTTGACTTACAGCTCTTCACCGTTTTCAGCACTAACCTTTAAACTACAACAAAACCTGTTCCACCTTCTGATTAAAGATCCCATGAGGACTTGAGCAGCCATGTTTTTGGAAGAAGCTGAATATGTTTTTTCATTCTCTGCGTCTCAGGTATGATTGATTATTTTTCCTGTCAACTAGAAGAAAAGAGATAACATTTTTACAGAACCGTTACAGTCAAGACAAGTATGAAATACTAAATTAATTTATAAACAGAATGTCTATCAGTGAAAAACCATAAGTAAGTAATAGTAATAAACTAGTAGTCATCTAGTAATACAGCAAGACTTTATTGTTGGGGTATGTTACAGTAATTATCTACAGTATATCATTGTTTACTATTATTCCTTACTGTATATTATTAGTTACATTAATTTCCTACAGTATATTACTAGTTAATATAATTGTCTACAATATACCCTTGGTTAATGTTACTTTCTACAGTATATTATTGGTTACTGTATTCATCCCTGAAAAGTCGGGGATATGAATAAATGTAAGCTCACTGAGATTAACTCTGGACACTATCGCCCCCCTAAAAAAGAAGAGTGGGAAACAAAGGAGAGCAGTTCCATGGTTTAACAACCTGAATCAAAACCTCAAACAACAATTAGCACATAAACTAGAAAGAAAATGGCGACACACTAAACTTGTTGAGTCCCGATTAGCCTGGCAAGATAGCATTAAAAAATATAAGAGAGGCATCTGCAGCGCCAGAGCGGCCTATTTCTCTGCACTGATAGAGGACAATAAAAACAACCCCAGATTTTTTTGTTCAGCACTGTAGCCAGAGTGACTGACAGTCAGAGTTTTATTGAGCCCCGTATTCGTAGAACCCTTAGTAGCGACGACTTCACGAGTTTCTTTAATGACAAAATTATAAGTATTAGGGACAAGATTCATAACCTCCTGCCTTCAATTGGCTCAAGTTTACACCCCAGGAGTATCTGCTTGGAAACAACAGATAGACCTGGAGCAGATCTAGACTGCTTTATTCCAATTGATCTGAAACAATTAACTTCCCTTATTTCCTTATCCAAAACAACAACCTGTCTCCTAGACCCAATCCCAACTAGTCTATTTAAAGAAAGTTTACCCCTAGTCAGCATCTGTCTATTAGAAATCATCAATCTGTCTTTAAATTCAGGCTACTTACCAAAGTTGATCCAGAGGCTTTAGCAAATTATAGGCCGATATCTAACCTTCCTTTCCTCTCTAAAATCTTAGAGAAAGTGGTGGCCAAATAAAGAGTCTAGTCTAGGCCTGCTCTTTCTGGAAAGCACCTTGAGACAACTGTTGTTGTGAATTGGCGCTATATAAATAAAGATTGACTGATTGATTGATTGAAACAATTGTGTGATTTTCTGCGTAAGAAGAGTTTATTTGAGGATTTCCAATCAGGCTTTAGAGTTCACCATAGTACAAAAATAGCACTGGTCAAAGTTACAAATGACCTTTTAATGGCATCTGATGAGGGACTGGCCCCTATTCTAGTCTTGTTGGATCTTAGTGCTGCATTTGATACTATTGACCACCAAATTCTTATACAATGACTTAAAAACTTTCCGTTTTGATAAAGTTTATAATTAAGGCTGGCATAAGCTAGCTCTTAGCTATGCTGCTATAGGTTTAGACTGCTAGGGTATCTCCCATTATGCACTGAGCTTTTCACTCTTCCTCTCCCACTGTCCCTCTTTATACATCCCTCTCACTTTAATGCATGTTACTGTATTATTGCATGTTACTGTATTAATGCATATTACTGGATTAATACATGTTAAATGGATGAATGCATGTTAATGGATTAATACATGTTAAATGGATAAATGCATGTTAATGGATTAATGCATGTTACTAATTTGACTTCTTCCCTGGAGTCTTTGTGCTTTCCCACCCTGTAAGGTCACATGGTTGGTGATTGCATCTGCTGCTGTGGACCTGCTCGATGTCCACTGATCACAAGTTGCTCATGATGATGATTATTGTTGTGCCAACCCCTAAAAAGGTTTAGGGCAATGCGATTCTGAGTGTGATTTACAATGCAGGCCTCAATGGGTTGATTAATTTTAATTTTAGTTTCCATGGAGCATTCTTACATCACTTTGATCGCAAAGAATCAAAGTATATATACCGTTTTTGTTTCATTGAGATCCCATGTACGATGTAAGTGTTGCCGGACTTTTTTGAGCAATGATATTTTACTTGTTCATCTTCGCTCAATGTTAAAGATGGATAAGAATTAAGTTTTTCTTCTTCATTCATTTTGTCTGTATTTTTATACGTTTTCAAAATACTTACATACACAACACACACACGTACACAGCACACACACATACATACAGAAACGCCAACAATGTTCCTTTTCTCTGACTGATAACAGACACACAGAAAACTTCAGACTTTCTGATATGATCCCTCATCCGACTCCTTTCTTCTTAGTAGGGCCATAAACTCATCAATCATATTTTTATTGTCTCCTGGCAGAAGTATACATTGAAAGGACCTACACAGAGACATATATCAAATTGACCTGCCAGACCAGCTGTCCACTGATTGACTCCCAAACGACTAACATCTGGTACAGAGATGGCTTCAGATTCAGACGCACAAAGAAGGATTTAATTTCAAACCAAACTGATGGAAGATTCTCCTGTGCTGTGAAAGATCTGATGTCAGCTGAAGTCTGTGAATACAAACTTGTGGAATATTGGCATCATGAAACTGAACGCACAGAAAGTAATAAGTCACACGATCAACTGAATAAGGTTACAGCATCATGTAAACAGAAAGACTGAACAGTTTGATGCAGGAACCCTGAAGTAAAATCTGTGTTATGACTTCCTTCCCACATAGGCTATCGATAAATGTTACATTACTATTAATGTTAGTATCAACCTGGGATCCCTGCGGCCGCCACTGCCCGACGATGGGGAGGTTGAAGAAAGTGGATCATAGCTGATATCTTTGCTGCTTTTTCCCCCGTCTCTCTCTATTTCTCTCTCTCTTTCTCACTCTCTTTCTCTCTCTGTCTCTCTCTCTGTCTGTCTCTTTTTTCAAACCCGACCAGTCATGGCAGTAGGCTTGGATCTGCTCGAGGTTTCTGCCCGTTACAAGGCAGTTCTTTCCCGCCATTGTCGCCGTGCTTGCTTACGGAGGAATTTGTTGGGTCTCTGTAGATAATTATATGAAGAGTTTGGTTTAGACCTGCTCTTTCTGGGAAGCACCCTGAGACAACTGTTGTTGTGAATTGGCGCTATATAAATAAAGATTGATTGATTGAATTCATTTTGTTTTTTTCCCTTAATGCACTCCAGAAAATAGAAAATGTCCACTTAAGTGGCTTTTAAGGGGTGAACAAACCTCCAGTGCTGACCAACAGTAACCACTAAAAGACACCTTAACACACAACAATTAATGTATTCACAAAGATGAACAAACCAGACGTTGGCCATGAAACTGCACTATATCATACTCCATATCATCTTCCTCGTTCTTCGTGCTTTTACATTATTCCTGCTTCTGATTTCATCTGTCAGTTGTTATAATGTTCTGGCTAATCGGTGAATTTATTTTTTAATCTGTTCAAATGTTCATTTTCCATTTAACAAGTACTGAAAAACATATTTTCATAAATTCTGTCACTGTGTTTCAATATTCAAGTGTCAGCATCCTTCTTTAGAAATGTGTCCTTTATCTGTATTTCAGGTTCTGATGGTAAGAACTGCTGAAGCGTGAATTACGTCAGCAGGAGGATTTCTGCTCTGCGAGGTTCCATGATTGACATTCCAGTGAATATACTTTACCAAGCAATGACCCACCTACATCTAAATCATGGTATAAAATAAGGCGAACTGACATGATGGAAATTGAAGAAGTTCTCCAACCTGGAGGTCAAGTTCGGTATCAGGACGTCATGAATAAAAGCCATATTTTGAAAATCACTAACCTGAAGAAGAATGACTCAGGACAATACGTATTCAGACTCCAGGGACACTATAATGCCGTCAAAGACGGTCCTGCGATCACTTTGGTTGTCACAGGTAATTGTGTCAAAGAAATACAACACCTTGTCTTGTTCTTGTTGACCTTTGCAGAGGATCAGTCGACTTTTTAAGTCAAATATCTTGAGAAATTTATAGTAACATAAGTTTATGGGATTTATTAACTAGTTTGGATACTCAGGGGGAATAAAAGGATTTGTACCGATTGGCACAGAGTTGGAGGTGGGAAGGATGTGCAACAGGTCTGGGTCATTAAGGACTTTGAAGAACTGATGAATGAAGAAAATGAGAAAGAAGGGTGGAGAATGTAAGAATTGTTAATCATGAATGAAAGGAGGAGGAGAATGGAGGTGCCTTGGAGAGAAAGATTATTAAACAAGATTGTTCTACATGATCTTGTAAAGTGAGAGGATGCTTGAGGAAGAGAGAAAACGTTTACTGTAGCTGATTTAAAGAACAAGGTTGATGTGCAGAGTTATGAAAACTAGAGTTATGAAAACTAGATGAGTCACACCATGAAGATATGAGAAGGCCAGGGTTTGCATCTCCTCAGAACAGCTGACATTAGGGTTTCTTCAAGCTTAGAGGCGATCATCACC
>VRLP01010086.1:0-10715 GCA_009660295.1 Lophius piscatorius
CAGAAGACAGGAGGCAGAGATGAAGATGTTCAGATGTTCTCTGGGAGTGAGGAGGAAGGACAGGATTAGAAAGGAGACATCAGAGGGACAGTCCAGGTGAGACATCCTGGAGACAAAGTCAGAGAGGACAGATTGAGATGGTTCTGACCCGTGAAGAGGAGGGATAGTGGATCTACTGGTAGAAGGATGCTGGAGATGGAGCTGGTGGCAGGAGAAGAAGGGGAGGAGCAAAGAGAAGGTTTCTGGATGTGGTGAGAGAGGACATGCAGTTGGTTGGTGTGACAGAGGAAGACGTAGAGGACAGGGCAAGATGGAAACAAATGATCCGCTGTGGCGACCCATGAAGAGTACAGCCCAAAGAGGAAGAAGATTTCAGGCAGTAAAACATCCTCTTAGGTAAAAGAATCTTAAAAAACATCTCAAAAGCTGAAATATATAATATTTCCATTTCACTATAAAGAGACATTTCATCTTAAAATGTTTAAATTATGACTCTCTAATCTCATTTAAAAGTTGTGATGGTTTTAAATCTAGAAAAGTGTCACTGCTAAACAGATTTATACCATAAATCTATGAGATGGTTAAGAAGAACAAACACACAAAAACTTACATATTATAATAAAAACAAAAACGAAGTAGAGGGATACGCAATCTTGCAAAAAAAGGGGGGTAAAAAGACAGTAGGAGGAGCTTAATCTGTCATTAGGGGGATCCTCTTTCCAAAAAAGAAACTGTAACTAACTTTTAGAAGTTCTGTCAGGGGGGATTTGTTGTACAACACAGGGGATTGGGGACTTTTTTTTGAGGAAGAATACGTAGGCTTAGTTTTAAATAAGTTAATATCCAGACTCTTAAGTCACTTTACTTTAATTATGTGATTAAAAGTTCAATCGTTAATCTAGAATCTAAAGCTGTTCCCTCGGGTCTCGTTCATGAAAACCGTTTTGTCAGCAGCAGGCGGAGCTTCAAGCCACGCCCACTTTTACCTTTAAAAGGGCGCCAGATTGTGACGTTCCCCAGTTCCAATCAGAACAGGCTCAAAGTCCCAAAAAAGTGTCTTTGAGACTTTAAGATGTCAAAATAAACAAACAAGGCCGAGATTTCGCCATTTAAATACATTTTTATCGTAGAAATGATCGCAACCAAAGTTCCGTCACTTTTCACAAATTAACAAGTAGATCGCAAAACATTTCCAACCTGTCGCAGACAAAATACAAGTTGTCCAAAAAAGATATATAGTTTAATTATTTAGTATTTATAAAACCCAGAAAGATGTTTGGTCCCTTTTCTTCACTGGATGACAGGATGGGTTTATTTCCTTTTTGTGTTTTCATAAAACCTGAAAAAGACAGTTTGTCCGATGACAAAACAGTCGTCTAACTGTTCCCTCACCGATGGAACGGCCCTCAGGACCGGCCTGAGGCTGGGGACCCAACCCCCAATAAGTCCAGTTGGATCCCTATAAAGGGGGACGGAGGGAAAAAGACAAATACAGGACATTTCAGAGGTTGGACCTTTATAATGCCTATAACTGTCTTTCTGTCAGGTTTTCTTTAAACTTCCGTCCTCTTATGTCTCCCACGTCTCTCCCGGGGTGAATGCGGGAGCGTCTTTTACGGTTTACCTGAGACGGAGACGTGACTGAGGACAGAGGACATTAGTGTCAGTGATCAGGACATGAGACGATTGAGAGCGGTTGGACGGCCGTCAGCGTCGCCGGTGTTTGTTTGTCTGATGGAAACAAACAAAAACACCAAACACTGAATGTTCCAGTTGATTTTAAACTGCCGTAACTCAGAGGACATTATTCTGCTCACAGCCGACAAGGTTGGATTTGAAATGTTTTTCGAGGTATGGCTTGAAAAACTTTTTTTTCCCCCTAGAGATTAAACTATGAACTTATAGAGTGTGACGTGGTTTTAATCAGGATGAGCTCTTTATTTGATTCATATGCATAGAATTCAAACTAACTGGGACCTACGGTTAGGAAGTTATGTCCGAAAATCTGATTTTTCCGTTAAAAGGCTCCCCCTAGTGAGTAAAATCTGAACTGTTAAGGTAAAACACAACTCCGCTCTTGTTCTTCCTCACACTAAAGTCTATGTGGTCTAACATTTGATAAAGGTTTTGAGTTGTTGTATGTGTGTGTATGTGTGTGTATGTGTGTGTGTGTGTGTATGTGTGTGTGTGTGTGTATGTGTGTGTATGTGTGTGTATGTGTGTATGTGTGTGTATGTGTGTATGTGTGTATGTGTGTGTATGTGTGCGCCCACAGGCTCTCAGCTTGTCAACAGGAAACACTGTATTCAAATAAAGATCTCCCTCTTTGCAGAGTCTCTCAGGCATTCCCAGAATATAACTGATAAACGTGCACGTACAGAGGGGCGTGCACGTACAGAGGGGCATGCACGTACAGAGGGGCGTGCACGTACAGAGGGGCGTGCACGTACAGAGGGGCGTGCACGTACACATACATTCACACGCGCTGACATGTGTTATCGTTCCCCGGTGATCTCGCGGGATGTTTGGATGTAACACTGATTTGTAAAGATACTCAACTCATAAATATTCAACCGCTGCATCTGAAAGTCTCGCTTCGGTTTCTCTCCTCCCCTCCCTCTACAACTGTCATCGTCACGACAACCACCGCCGGCACTGGGACAACATCTCAGAACAGAAGGTCATACGCAGGACGTGTGAAGAAAAATGCTTCACTGCAAAAACATCCAAATTTTCGAATTTGTCAAATGTTTTAATCAAAATATCTCATTGATCTTGTTTTAAGACACAAAACAAAAACTGAAGGAGTAACATTTCAACGAGACACAGGGACTTTTCTTTTAGGCCGTTGAACATCTTGTCAGGATAAAAGAATCTTCAAAATATCTCAAAAGCTCAAATTTAGTGTTTCAAGCTAGAAATTTCATCGTAAAATGCTGAAATGTTTTCTCTCTAATCTTATTAAAAAGTCGTAATGAGTTTAAATCTCCGACAGTGTCAATACCAAATAGAAAGAAACTTTAGAAATCTCGACAGCGGGATTTAATGCAGTGGTTAAAGAGATAACTAAAACAAAACATGCAAAAATGTAGATATTACAATTAAAACAAAACAAAGAAAAGTGATACAGAAGTGATTTGATAAAGAAAATCGGGGGTGAAACAACAACATAAAAAAGTATAAATTTTTAAAAAGTTTTACAACTTAAAAACTACAGATCCCCTGAAATCCCTCGAAAGAAAAAAAAAGAAAAAAAAAAGAAAAATCTTTTATACAGAAGAAGAAGTTTTATTTTCACTTAGAAAATGTTAAGCATTCGGTTTAACAAACACGCCGCGCAAAAGACCGTGCGTAAATGAATTTCTTCAGGTCAGAACACATACACAATGCCGGCCAACGTTGCTTGAACATGTGCTCACGCCAAAAACAGAAAAATGAGTCCAACAGCTTTTGCTGGTAGATATGGGATCGTCGTCAGCAGAAATCATCGACTGCACATCCTGAAGCGGGAATGTCTGCTGTCTGGTGGTGGTGGTGGCGGCTGATGGGCGGGGGATTTATGTTTCCGAAACTCCAATTCTCACGTTTCATTTTCTGAGACAATCCACTTGATAATCTTGATGCGACCAGAAAGAAAGAAAGAAAATTCCAGTGGTGCTTGAGAACTCGTAAAATGTTGATGTGTTATTGTGCTTATCGCTTCAGCGGTTTCTACCTCTGTATCGTAAAGAACGCCGCATGTTTAGACAAGATTTATCATTCAAACGGCGTTTTCCGGGGTTCCCACCCCTCCTGGAAATCATTGAAAATCATTGAAAATCATTGAAAATCATTTTTCAGAGTAAAAAGTCCATGAAAAGATGAAGTTGTCCCGGAAACTTCCCCTGATGAAGATCTAGCATGGAAACATTGCAATAAATAGTCTCTCTCCTCACCCAGATAACACCGCCAGCATAGCGTCTCGACGGCGTGAGGTCTTCAGTCGGGACCGAGACCAGGAGGTCTTCAGACTGGTGCTGGTGGTGGCCGACGGCGGGGAACCCCCCCTGAGCAGCACCGCTACCCTCTCCCTCAGGGTCTGCGTGTGTCAGGGGAACACCAGGGGGCGCAACAGCGACAACGTGTGTCAGGCCCAGGCGTTCCTGTCCTCTGCTGGACTCAGCACCGGCGCCTTCGTGGCCATTCTGCTGTGTGTCGTCATTTTAGTGGGTGAGTGCGTGAATCAAGTTTATCGTATTCTTTTACTTTTGAAAATTTCCCCCCGACGTTTCACACTGACATTAATGTTGATCGTAGAATTATACGTACCACTTTGATGATGTCCGAAGTGTTGTAGCGTTTCCTCTTAATACATGATTATTTTACTTCCTCTTTGAAATTGTATTGATCGGAATCCTAAGAAATGTTCAAAAAAATGTTTCAAGAAATTTTTTTTTATTTTTTTTCTCACAAAATGAAAATGTATTCGTCAAACGTGAAATATAATCTCATATTAAGAAAATAATGACTTTGTCTTCGCTACAATTAAGATGTATAATCAGATATTGAATATGATGTTTACTGGATATCATATAACACAGATGTTATTATAGAATATTTATTATAAAATAGTACAATATTTAAATCAATGACTTTTATACGTAAAACATTTTTCTTAATCATTTTTCTTTATGCTTTTCATTGTGTGTAAATATTAGTTATTTATTTACTTGTTTCCCCAAGTCCACTATTGTTTTTATTAAATTTTTGTTCTTTGTTTATTTTTTTCACATTATTTCTTGTTGTTTAAATATTGGAAATAAACATTTCCATCAATCACCCAAACATTAATGTTCATAATATATTAATCGAGATAATATTTCCATTAATAATACATTTGAGAATGTTTGTCTACTTTTTTTAAGGTCCTTTACGTTTTTTCGGCGGTTATATTTTTTATGCATGTTTTAAGAATTCTACTTTGATTTAATTATAAATCTTTTTTTTCTTCTTCTATAACATTTGGCTTCTTTCTATTTAAGCATTTTTAAAATACGTCGTTCAAATAACTGGAAAGTCTCATATTGAGCATTTTGAGTCAAGATTCTGAGATTAAACAAGATATTCAAGATTTTTCCTTTTTTAAATAAAAAAGGAAAAGAAAAGAAAACGGGGAAAAAAACAAAAACAAGTTCCGTTTTTGTAGCTAATAATAAGTAAAATTAGATATTTTGACTAGAAACAAGACAAATATACTTGATAAGACTTTGTGCCCCCCTCCCTCCTCCCCCCACTGTAACTTCCCATACTGCCACAATGTCCAACAAGTAACGATAATCATTCTATAACCTTTGACCTTAAGGGCCTCCGTAGATTCTTGGATAGGGAGTGGTGAGCTGAGGTCGCAGAATAGCTTTATCATATGGAACTTCACCGCTACACGTCCCGTAATTCTACACCCTGCACCTTTAAGGCTCTTTTATACACTTGGTTCCGTCTATTTCGAACGGTATGTCCATCAGCTCGTCCTCTTGAAGGCAGTCCAGAGTCCAATCCAGACGTTTCCACCCGTTCTCGATTATGCCTTAAACGCTGAGATTGAGTGAACCCTTTTTCCCGACTCTCTTCTCTTCCAGCCATCGTGATGCTCTTCACCCAACTGCGACACAAGAAGGCGAGCAAGGAGCCTCTGATCCTGTCCGAGGAGGACGTCAGGGAAAACGTGGTGACCTACGACGATGAGGGCGGCGGGGAGGAGGACACGGAGGCTTTCGACATCGCCGCCCTTCGAAATCCCAAAGCCTCCGAGCCTCGCAGAAAGTTCCACAGCTACCTGAGCTGCGGACCGAGCCTCTACGAAGAGGAGGAGGAGATTGAGGATGAGGAAGAGGGGGCGGTGGTGGTGAGAAGGAGGAGAGCCCCGGCGTGGGATTACGGGAGTTACAGCCCGGAGTCGGAACCTGCTTGGTTCGTCATTGACTGCGTTCCTCAGGAGGTCGGCCGGTCGGCACCTTCGCTCCTGCTGGACGGTCACAAGGTCATTCAGCACATCCTCCGGGAGAAGGTGGCCGAAGCGGACTCGGACACGCGGGGCCCGCCGTATGACTCGCTTCAAACGTACGCCTACGAGGGCGGCGGGTCTTTGGCCGGGTCAGTCAGCTCTTTGGGCCTGGCTGCAGCATTCCCGGAACTAACCTGCTCGGACTTTGAGGACTGGGGGCCACCGAGGCAAACGCCGGAACAAAGTGCTGGACCGCGGTTGGCTGCAGGCCAGAATCACACGGATCCCTAAAGGTTTTTATACCAGCCTTTGCCAGATTTGCCGAAGTACGTCGGTCTGTACTTGTGCCAATCAAACCGCGGCATTAGAAAGTAACTCCTGCAAAAAAACCTGGCAGTAAGGAATCATGTAGTCCAACACGAGGCTGGAGAGAGACTTAGTCCAACATCCAGGATCAAGTGGTTTTTCAGCATTGTTGGAGAAAAAACAACAGTTTTGTTAAGTATATCTGTTTCTACGTGTTTTTGGGTCCAAAGGATTCTAGTCTCGGTTGCTGTTGCTGAGATTCCTCAGCAATGCCAACTCGCCTTAGAGGAGGTAGAGGCCGGAGCACAAGGAACCAGGGTTCAGGTCCGGGCCCGGGAAGTTCGGTTTGAACAATAAGTAGTCCTACGCTGTCGCCCCCGACAGCAAGGGGGTATCCCCCAAGAAGTCCCCATTACCCTGTGTTGTACATGCGACCCTCCTGATTGAACCCCCCAAATCAAATGTGAAGATATTGCCACAGTATTTTTAGTATATAAATATCATTTGAACTATTAGTTTAAAATGGGGGTAAAATGAAGACGGACCTCCTGGAGTTCATTCATACGAACCAAATCCAGACTAAATCGGATTTAGTTCGTACTCACTGGAGACAAGAGGGAAAAGGTGACATCAAAGCCTTGTCGGTACCTCAGGGTGGTTTTCCTCTGACTAACCAAACATCATTACGACGTTAGCGGTTCATTTAGCGGAGAGCTGAACATTTTTACGTTAACGTCAAGATCCTCCGTAACGTTAAAAGCAGAAACTCCTCATCCCGCGCTTTTATTCTGAAAAACCCCTCGAGTCTTTGATTCATCCATTCATTCTCCGGAACCATTTATCCTGTTCAGGGTCGCTTTTTTTTTTACATATTTAGGCACATTTGTTTGGGGCCCCTCTGGTGACATTTAAGGGACAAAAATGTCTCGTGGCAAAAGTTTACGACATGGGAACGACTAAATAAGACCTGAGAAGGACTTAATATCCTGTTATTATCTTAATAACGAGTTATTAAGTTCTGGGCACAAGATTTGTTTCTCTCAATGCCCTCAGAAGGTCATCATGTGGTCTTATTCGTCCAGGACAGAGATTATGGTCTGTCCACACCAGCAGAAACTGAGTCTTTACAATTTACAGCAAATTATCTATGTTTAAGGTGGAATGTTTAAGGCAGTGTGTTTAAGGTGGGGTGTTTAAGGTGGGGATTTTAAGGTGGTATATTTGAGGTGGGGTGTTTAAGGTGGGGTGTTTAAGGTGGGTATTTGAGGTGGGATGTTTAAGGTGGGGTGTTTAAGGTGAGGTGTTTAACGTGGGATATTTGAGGTGGGCTGTTTAAGGTGGGTTGTTTAAGTTGGGGTGTTTAAGGTGGGTTGTTTAAGTTGGGGTGTTTAAGGTGGGGTGTTTAAGTTGTGGTGTTTAAGGTGGGATATTTGAGGTCGGGTGTTTAAGGTGGGATATTTGACGTGTGGTGTTTAACGCGGGTTTTTAAGGAGGAGTTTTTAAGGTGGGTTGTTTAAGGTGTGGTGTTGAAGGTGGTGTGTTGAAGGTGGTGTGTTTAAGGTGGGGTGATTAAGGCGGAGTTTAAACTCCCGTCTACATCCTTCAGAAACATGAAGGAGGTTCCTGACGAGGAAAGTTTCCTCTCTTCGATACAGATGCAGCTTTTCTTTCTCATAATTACTCAGTATCACCATCATCATCATCGTTTTAAACCAGTTCATCCGCTCCATAGTCTCTCATCTCAAATGTTGGGTTTTGCACAGTGTGGGCAATATGACACCGTTAAGAAACACTGACCAGCCATTACATTAAAACCACCAGCCTAGTATTGTCCTGTCCAATCAGAACCAGAATCAACTTCTTCAGCATCCGTAGATCATCTGTTGGATCTGTTGGATCCGACAGCATGAGTTAGGCGTCCTTACTTAGAACTCTTTGGTGGGTTCAACCCACTTCAGACCGGTATCAACCAACCGGACCCGCAGGATGCTCTGACTCAGACATCTGGACCCCTCAAACATCGACTTCAGAACAAAATATTACCCTGCTGCCTTTTGTAGGTCCACCCACTGACCGGAACCACGGCAACAATGTTGTTCTGACTCCTCCTGGCGTGGTTATAATGTTATGGCTGACTGGTGTACGTTCTTTTAGAGTAAGATGGGTTTTGTGTGGATCAGCACCAATCCACGTCTGAAAGGAGATCCTGTGGAGTGAGAGCGCTGCAGGGTTCTGATGACTGCAGGAGGTAACGGTTCCCTTCTCTTCTCTGTGGATCGGTTCCCTCGTATCTTTGCCCACTCCTGTGAGTCCGTGGAAAGACTCCCTCTGTTTTCAGAATAATCAGGAGGGAGGATGAAATGAACCCTTGTTTTCCCCGGTCCGCATTTTCAACGGTGAATAAAAGAGATTTCAGAAAAGAACGTTTGATGATCGTGTTTTCATTCGTCAAAACGCGATATTTCATATTTGTGGTATTTTTCTATTTTCTTTCTTTGTAATTGTAAAACAAAATGTCACACGAAATGAAAAATGAAAAAAAAAAGTTGCATTTATTTGAATTAAATGTGTGTAAAAGGTTCAACATCGGACAGAGAAAAAAGTTCTGCTCTAAACGGACGAGCAGTGAAATCTACTCTGGACCTTCAGAGCCTGGAGGGTCTTTAATCGGGTCGTAGCGGTTTTGTGGCTGTAATTATTGGTTTGGCGTTTACAGCCATCGAGGGATTCGTCAATCTGGAACCGTCTGCTTGCTGCCGGACCTGAACCCCAAATCCCAAGAGGCCCAATAAAGGGGAATAAGAATAATCAAGTGTTCCGGTTCTGTGAATTAGCTGTGTTAGCATGGAGCTAACCGTCGGTTTTAGATAATCGGTGGCTACACTCAAGAGAAGAAACGAACCTTCGCTATCTCGTCTTCACGAGGCATGTCCTCTTCCTCCTCTTCCTTCATTCCGGAATGCTGATGTCGGCGGTTCAAGTGTGGATATTGCAAATGTCAGCACTTTTTTCTCGGGTGAAGAACACAAGAGCGGTTTTTCCCTCCAATCCTAAATCGCCGGCGCTGCTTATTTATGCGGGGAGTAATTAGAGACGCCGATGTCGGGCGCCGTGTTTGAAAACAAGCGTGACCTCAGCGGGGCGTAGGAACATGAATAATTCATGAGGATGTAATCGGTTACAGCGGGCAGGAAGTACTTTACGCAGGTATAAACGGTAAACACCAGAGCAGGGGCTGATGGGAATCCCACCGCCACTGGTGTTCTAGCGCTCAGAACAAAACACTCCTGCTCACAGCATGAGGGTCTGAAAATAAAAAACAGACAACTTCAAAAGGCTTAAACGACAAAACGACGACTGTGTGTGTGTGTGTGGGTGTGATTGTGTGGGTGTGTGTGTGTGTGTGTGTGTGTGTGTGCGCGTGTGTGGGTGTGTGTGTGTGTGTGTGTGTTTGTACATGTTTGAGTGTGTGTGTGTTTGTGTGTGTGTATGTGTTTGTGTGTATGTGTGCGTGATTGTGTGGGTGTGTGTGTGTGCGTGATTGTGTGGGTGTGTGTGTGTGTGTGCGCGTTTGTGTGTGTGTGTGTGTTTGTACATGTTTGAGTGCGTGTGTGTTTGTGTGTGTGTGCATGTGTGTGTGTGCGTGTGTGTGCATGTGTGTGTGAGTGTGTGCATGTGCGTTTGTGTGTGTGAGGGTGTGTGTGCATGTGTGTGTGTGTGCATGTGCGTTTGTGTGTGTGAGGGTGTGTGTGTGCATGTGCGTGCGTGTGTCTTAGTGTGAGTCTGTGTGTTGTTGCCTGTTTGTGAGTGTTATTGTGTGTGCGTGTGTCTGTGTGTGTTTGTATGTGTCTGTGTGTGTGTGTTTGTTAGTGTGTGTACGTGCACGTGTGCATCTGTTTGTGTGTCTGTGTGTGTTAGTGCATGTGTAAGTGTGTGTGTAAGTGTGTGTGCGTGTGTGTGTGTTTTAGTGTGTCTGTGTGTGTATTTGTCTGTCTCTACGTGTCTGTTTCTACGTGTCTGTCTCTACATGTCTGTCTGTACCTGTCCATGTCTATTTGTCTGTCTCTACGTGTCTGTCTCTATGTGTCTGTCTCTACGTGTCTGTCTGTACATGTCTGTCTGTACCTGTCCATGTCTATTTGTCTGTCTCTGTGTCTGTCTCTATGTGTCTGTCTCTACGTGTCTGTCTC
Source organism: Lophius piscatorius (assembly GCA_009660295.1). Classification (NCBI taxonomy): domain Eukaryota; kingdom Metazoa; phylum Chordata; class Actinopteri; order Lophiiformes; family Lophiidae; genus Lophius; species Lophius piscatorius. Next base: position 10,477 of record VRLP01010086.1, read on the forward strand.
TACGTGTCTGTCTCTACGTGTCTGTCTGTACATGTCTGTCTGTACCTGTCCATGTCTATTTGTCTGTCTCTGTGTCTGTCTCTATGTGTCTGTCTCTACGTGTCTGTCTCTATGTGTCTATCTCTATGTGTCTGTTTCTACGTGTCTGTCTCTACATGTCTGTCTCTACATGTCTGTCTGTACCTGTCCATGTCTATTTCTCTGTCTCTATGTGTCTGTCTCTACGTGTCTGTCTCTAT
>VRLP01010087.1:0-10709 GCA_009660295.1 Lophius piscatorius
ATGAAAATGAAACAATGATGTCACTCTGCTTCCTCAAAAGCAGCAGCCACTATCTTCTCTGCATCAACCGCCATTTCATCAAGGGCAGCGTTCAAGGCTTGCATCATAGCCGTGAAGGAGCGGCCGGCAGAGCGGGCGTGTCTGGGCATGGCCATCTCCAACAGCTTTGATGAAACTGTGGCCAATTCCTTTTCTGCAGCCACCAGCCTCTTTTTCACTTCACCTTTAGTGACCTCCGCTGACAGGATGCAATTCCGCAGCTCTCTGAGTCTTGAGGGTTCCACGCCTCGCTGTCGGGCCAGTCGCTCAACCGACTCATCGTCCAGACATAGGGATATTTGTGCTTTGGTTAGAATCCGCACGGCTACGCTGCAGTCCACCATGGAGGCCACGAAGGGAACAGGAATGGTCGACACCCCTCCAGATAGCGAGGCAGCCGCCCATACTAGTGCTTTGAATGCCTCCTTTTTTTGAGTGACCAGGGTGGAGGTCAGCGTCGGCAGAGCCAAGAGAAGAGCGTTGGCTCGGATCTCTGGAAGGTCTCGTCCCATGTCCTCCAACAGGCAGGGGAAGTCAAATTTCTCCAGGGTTGAAGGTCTCACTATGTAAACTTTAGGCTGTGCCACACCTTGTGACGTCAGCACTCCCACAAAGACCTTCCTCCTTTCTTCGAGGCTTTTTTCTGTTTCTTTTGCTGGAGCTAACAGAATAAAGTAGACAGTCTGTAGCTGCAGTGCACGGGCTTCCAGAAACACCTCCACGCAGTTGGGTTGGGGTACCTTTGTGAATGTCATGACAACGGCATTGTAGCGGAGGAATTTGAATCGACCCATGTACCCCTCAGGTTCAAACGGAGAGGAGGATGGGATAGGCGGCAGATCCCACAGCCGGAAATCAGGATGCTTAGGGTTAGGGTAGCATGCCGCTTCCTCCGGGGCAACTGGGGATGGATTGGGAGCTGCTCCATCATCCTCAGGGCCGAGGCCACGTAGGGAGTTTATGAGTAGGGCTTTCTCAGCACCACGATCCCCTACCACGGCTAAGTTGATCCTGCTGATCAGGAGATCCTCCACTGCATCCTTGACGTCTGATAATTTATTGCTCTCTATGGATTCTTTTAGTGTCTCGAGGAGGTTCATGCCTCGGAACACATCAGCCATGTCCCTGCGAAAATAAAGATTGAACTTATTATTGTCCCTTAAATGGAAGGTAAATACTACAGAAGGGTAATGAATTCACTTGAGAAGTTTTTCCTAAATTGATTGCTTGAGTCATCCATGTTTTGGACTGATCCCTCAGGGATGGGTCAAATGCAGAGAAACAATTTCCCTACATTGTACTATGTATGACTGTATGTGATCAATAAAGGATTTCTTCTTCTTTTCAGGCTTAAATGCCTGTGCGAGGTCATCACATTTATAACAGTCTATCCGTGTTACTAAATTGATACCCAAATTATCAATGTTTCGATTACAACTAGTATGAACTTCGCATTCATCAGTTATCTGAAAATAATTCTTTGTTTCTACAAACTACTTCTAAAACTTTTTCGTAATTCATAAAAAAGGGCAACATTTTTTTTCCTCTTCTTAATGCATAATGCTTCCATTGAGTACTGAGTGAAATTTATTCATGACGTCATCAGAGAATAAAGTCTGATGTGTTGAATAACTAACTTTTTGCTCTCCTTCATTGATTAATTTTTCTTTCACCGCTTATCCTGTTCAAGGTCGCAGAGATAGAGCCTATCTTTGCTGTCACAGGCCGAGAATACGCAGTGTACATCCTGGCCAAGCCAGTTCGTCACAGAGCGAAATGGTACGTACTTTCATTCACTCCCACGGGAAATGTAGAGTCAGGGTGAAGCAACTTTTCTTAGATTCACATCATGTTTTGACCAGAAGTGAAAGTTTTAACTCTCCAGAAATAGAAATAAGTGTCACAAGCTCAAGCACATGCAAATATCCTACAATGAAAGACTAAGAAACATGGCTCTCAGTCATCAATTGGTTTCTATAAGTCAATTAGTAAACAACAAGCCAAATGAATATTGACTTCAGTTCAACACAATGAGGCTCACACTCACCTGTAGACCTGGATGAGAAGCAGCCCTGTGGTCCAAGTGTATGTTCTCAATTGTCAGATTCCTCTGCTGCGCTGAAGCGTCCGGTTGATCTATTTCTAGCTGAGCTTTCTAATCCTGTTAGCTCGGCCTTAATCCACAATAACTCCAAGTACACTATGATGCACTGTATTTGTATTTGTAAACCAATAATGCAGCAGAAACATGGCACACACTAGTGGCGGGCAGATCGATCTAAGTATCGATAGTATGGATACCAACGTTGGTAGCGGTATTGATCAATACTTGCGTGATGAGATGGATACTTAAGTGTCGGTTTCTCTTCTCTACCTTCAGTACACAACTCCCATTTACATCTTAACGATTGTGCAAACGCCTCTCCTCTCACTTCACTCATGCTCACTTTGCCTTTGTGTTTGCTTGTGTTTGTGTGTGCGTGTGTGTGTGTGTGTATGTGCGTGTGTGTCTGTTTGTGTGGGTGTGTATGCATGTGCGTGTGTGTAAGTATGTGCGTATGTTTTCCTGTGGGTGTGTATGTATGTGCGTGGGTGTCTGTGTGTGTGTTTGTGCGGGTGTGTATGTATGTGCATGTGTGTTTGTGTGGGTGTGTACGTATGTGCGTGGGTTTTCCTGTGGGTGTGTATGTATGTGTGTGTGTGTTTGTGCGGGTGTGTGTGTATGAATGTTCGTGTGTGTTTGTGTGGGTGTGTATGTATGTGCGTGGGTGTTCCTGTGGGTGTGTATGTGTGTGTGTGTGTGTCTGTGTGTGTGTTTGTGCGGGTGTGTGTGTATGTGCGGGTGTGTGTGTGGGTGTGTATGTATGAATGTTCGTGTGTGTTTGTGTGGGTGTGTATGTATATGCATGTGTGTTCCTGTGGGTGTGTATGTATTTGCGTTAAGTCAAAACATTTTGGGGGAATTCTGAAAAGGGGAACTGGTGATTAAATTGAGATTGGTGGAAGATATTACAGATCCAGCAATAATCTTTGTATGTATTTCTAACCTTCAGTAAACCTAAGAAAAGTGGAAAAGTTGGTGTAGACAAAGTTTCAGAACCCGTTTTTAGCTATACTAAGTTTAGGAAGAATTCTTAGTGGAATTCTTCTTTCAGCAATGTTCAGGTCATAAAGTGGGAAAACAAACAAACCCATAGGCCTACATTTAAAGGAAGTGGCTGAGAAATGTAAGGTCTATATGAAAAATGTATTTGATGTGTGTCTCATTAATGCAAAAGTTTTACATTTATTAAAGGAATGGGTTATTTCAGTCCGGAAATGTCATGGTAGCCAAATATATCAGCACACATACATATGGCAGGTCAATCACTGAACGGCGGATTTTTACTTGTTAGGGCTTTGGATCTGCGTTCGAGGAGCAGCGACACTCGTCTTCCAAAACCAGACAGATTTTTGCTTTTTTTATAATCACCACGCTTTTCTTTCAGTGTTTTCACTTGAGCCAAACTATATTTTGAGGTGAAAAACAAGAATCAGTAGCTACAGACCACGGTGTCAGAGCACAGAGCCCAGTCTCTGCTGTTTCACTTGCATTCACAGGGACACCGAATTTATTGTGACACTCTCCTGCCATCTACTGACGCACAGCGAGAGAGAAAACAACCACGTACACGTTGCTAAAGTTAGGAATACAGTCTACTAAAGTCTGGCAGATAGTAGGTATACTGTTTTATGTAGCTCCACTGCATTATGCATATATTATGATTCTTGAGCCAAGCTCCACAAGAATCGGTAAATTCAGGGTGGAGAAATTACACTGTTTAAAAACTGCATTCAAGACAGGCATTTTCCCAATTTCTAGTGTTAACAACAAACACAGTCTTGGTCTGTAGTCAGAAGGAAGGTTGGATTCTGATGAGGAACATCGAAACAATTTCCTGCCTATAAAGTATTAGGTTTACGGCTGAAAATATGTAGAAAGACGCAAGAAAAGAAAATGCAGCCCGCGATAAGCGAGCACCCTTTTTTACGCTCTGGTGTGCTGGGAGGAAGGCGTCAAAGAAATTGACGTCAACAAACTGCACAAACTCACAAGGAAGGCTGAGTCTGTGGTTGGTTCTAAGCTGGTCTCTGTGGAAGAGATGGCTGAGGACAGGATTTTGGCAAAAGTCCTTTCAATCATGGACAACCACACACTCACACCCCGTCCACAACATGATAGACCAACTTAGGAGCTCCGTCAGTAACAAGGACCTCTCCAACCAAGCTGTGCTAAGCATCAGACTCTACAACTCTTTTTAGTATTTTTACATTAAAAGAAAATATAGGAATTATCCAAACAGAATCCTGCTTCATACTGAATGCATCGTACAAATATCAAGAGCGCAAATAAGATTTTTAAGTAGATGGTTTGAGATAAAAGTGTTCCCACCTGATTATTTACCAACTACTCCGACCTGTTGATGATATTGTGATGGCGCCCCGTGGCTAGGCTGCTGGCTTTCATTCAAATGCATCACATTGGGGAAATGGAGAGTTCACTGAAAGCAACACACGTAATCGTTTTTTGAAAAATAGATCATGACCGATTTTACTGGATGAGGATTGAGTAGAATTATTTGATAATTCCTTTAAATTATTTCCCAAATTTATTTTTTTATTACCCAATCGCACTGACGCAGGAGACCGCGATGACATCGCCAGTTAGGTCACAATTTGCCTTTAGAGGGAATTCAGAAAGTATACAGAATCGTTCACTTTCTGACATTTCTAATAGATTTGCCAAAATTTCAAAAATTTAGTTGTCACTTTGTAATTATTTATGAAGGGAAAACAATAATTTGAAGAATTTCAGTATAAGGTATCAACATAATAAGATGGGTAAAACATAAAGGGGTTCCAATACTTTTCCTGAAGAAGATTAAAGGATCGTGAATGTTTTTTGATTGAAGTTCTCAAAAGGTACATGTTTGCAATGGAATTAAAAACAAAACAAAACAAAACAAAAAACAGCCACCAAAAGAAACCAATAAAAAAAAGACAAATGCATGGGTTTTATTAACAAAAACCATCAAATCACAAATTAACCAAAGGTTACCAAAAGGCACTAAATTAACGGCAATCTAAAAATCCCAGGCTGAGCGGTATCACTCCACAAGCCTCTGCCTCTGATGCTGGAAAAAAGGAGGTTTTTAAACCCTGCTTGAGGAGAACTTCATGTCTTTTGTATATTTTTGACCCTATGGTGAAATTAGAGAAAAAAATGACCAAAGTTATTGCATGATGACCTCAACAGGGAATTAATGTGTGTACAGATATCTTGGCAATCCACTTAACAGCTAACATATGAATTAAAATCACACGCCGACATCATGGTAGAGCAACAAGCAGGAGTTAATTTATAGTCATGGTAATGGGGACACTTGTTTACTCAAGTAGAAGTACAGTTACGTCTGCAAAAAAAACAACAACAACAACAACAAAGAAACATTTCAGATACAATAAAAGTGTGGAGTAAACATTTGAAGAACACTTACACAAACTGTTTTTCTTTCTTTCTTTTCAAACCTAAGTAAGGCCCGAGCTGACTCTCGGCCCCAGATATCTTAAAACATATCAACCTAAATAACTCAGTACCAAGGTAAATCAAGATGTCTCCAATGACTTGATTCCTGCTTAAGAAACCCCGTACCAGCAACCGCTACTGTTTTTACATGAACGCGATGCGGTGTAGTCTGATACCAACTACAAAGATCAGTCACGATCCTTGTAGTTGCAGCATTTTCTCTAGTAAGGAGTTTTTACTTTACTGCTTTACTAATAGGATTCTCAGAGGATGAACTTGACGTTTGCTGGGCAGCTTGGTGACGTACTGGTTGAGCACTGCTGCCTTTTGGAAAGAAGTTGTCGTCGGCTCAACCTGTGGACCTGGGTCACCACTGCGTGCCGATTGCATGTTCATCCTGTGTTTGCATGGGTGGGAATTTGAATCGGTGATTGTAGGTATATACGAGCGTGAGAAATGTTCATCCGTTGGCCATGCCATGAGTTCAAATTTTGTCCATGATGTTCCCCGCTTCTTGCCCAATGTCAGCTGGGATAGGTTCCAGCCCACCTGAACTATACATAATAAAAAATCTAGTCCATTACATCTTCTGAGAACAGTTTCCTCAATCACTTCCTCTAATCTTATCCACCATATCCTGTATATTGGAGTACAAATCCTCCACTTCCTGCTCCATGGCACCAGGTTTTGTCTCCTCATCCTCCTCCTTCTCTTCTCTATCCATTTCACCTTCCTCTCCACCGCATTCTTCTCTTCTAACTTTTAAGACTTGGATCTCAGCATACTCTGTGTCTGTGCTCTCTTGGTTTTTGGCTGACACCCTCTGGGCCTTTCTTTTAAACGCAGAGAAATCGATGTTAGCGTACTCCACGTCTTTTTCTCCAACATTGAGATCGCGGTCCGCATTCGCTGCTGTCCCAACTCTCCCTTCTTCTTCAGCTGCGTCCTGGTAGTAAGTATGATTATCTGCCGCTGCTTGGCCAGCATCAATCTGTCAGGTACAATGAAAAATATGTCACTCAATCAGTGGCTTGTGCAAACAGCAGATTTATATTAAAATATGCATTAAAATCTGATGCGCAGATTGACAAAAAAAAAAATCTATTAGAGAGGGCGTTTTGTTGAATAACTATTCAGTTTCTCAAGTTTGCACTTAACGTTTTGGTTACGAGTAAACAAAAAATGTCCAACCGATTCATGCAGGTTACCAAAATAGCCTTTAAAATGTGACAATTCTTAATGTTACTCTGCTGATGCTGAAGCTCCGGTCATGGTCATGGTATTGGCTTTTATTTAATTTTATTTTGAAGGTTAATGGTTTCATGGGTTTTGTTTTATTGTCTTCATCTTGTCCATCTCCTCTTCTTGTCTATGTGTGCGTGAGACAGTTACTTCTGACTCCTTTTGTGTCTCCTCCTTAATTATTGAATGTCCTCAACTGTCCCTAATTTACTTTGTTACACTTTGTAATTAAGTCTCTGTCTTCCTTCCTGTCATAGTTTATTTGTTGTTAATGGTTTGTAATATGCTGACGTCTCCCGTGACCTCTAATCTTGTTCTTATTTGTTTTCTGAATATTTGATCAAAGTTATGTCCCTGATTTTTCTTTGGTGAGTTTGTCTCTGTCATAGTTTCTTAGATAAATCATTTGGGTTTCTTTTTCAAATTTTCATATTTGGACACTTTAATTCAATCCACTTTTTACACTTTAGTTCTTTTTTTTCATTTTTGCTGGGCATTCTTTTTGGGGTTGACTTGGTTTTGTCTAAATTTGATTTGGTTTTTGAATTTACTAAATCATTCAATGGCTCACCGTCCTCCTGTTCCATTCGCATATTTAGGCCTATTTTTAAACTCTCACACACCATCTCCTTTGACCAACCAAACCTCCTCTTTATATCATTTTTAAATTCACTAATATCCAACGTCCCTGCTTGAGGCTTTTCCTTGGCAATATCTTTGGTGCTGCATAGATTATTTTTAATTCACTGAAAAGACGGATTCTTTTTTTAAAAATTAGTCTACATGCATAACAATTTTATGTTTATGGTTTATTTTGTGAATAAACTGTTTATGGCTACAATCAATTCAAACAATGAAAGCCACTTTTACACATCTGAAAAGACTACATTTAATATTTCTGTGACAATTTGTCTAGTGTTTTGACGGCATAATATATCCTAAATGAACAGGAATACCATAGGATCCTCTTGACTGGTCACCATCTCCACAGTTTCATTAAGATTCCCAAAGCGCCTCTGTTTTATTCTAAGGGGGGAAAAAACATGTTCAATTAATAATAATAAATAGACATTAACTACATGCTGAGAATGGGCGGGGTTTAAATCAGAGGTGGGTGGGACTAAGTAGCAGCTGGTCATTATATCCCTGAAAATTCAGGCTATTATGGAATCTTCAGTGCCGCCATCGCCACTGATCCTTCGTGTTAACACAATAACTCAAAACATTGATCATTTTTCAGAATTTATGCCCACAGTGTGCGAGGAAGAACCTCAGTCTAAGAAACGAAAGGTTTACCTGTTGCATTTTGTTGCCACACAGCAAATAAGCGCTGATAAAAGTGCTCCGATCAAAAAGGCAACCATGATTTCCATCCAATGAACAATTTTCATGACTTCTCCATAGTGATCTGCTAACGAGACAAACAGGACAAAGACATTCAGAAGGTTGTCAACAATAATATACACGCAATTCTTCCACTTAACAGCTTGCTCAAAACAGTTTCTGAATACACTTAACAGATCTAAAAATGCCCATATTATGCCATATTTTTGTTTTTTAAATTTGAACATACCAGGACTATACCTGTCTAATATTTTTGTGTAGTTTTGAGTCTGAAATTGCCCGATGCCTTTATACAAATGACTCCGAAATTGTAAGTGACTTGATAAACAAAGTCCCCTCAATGAAAAGACACAAGGATTTAGGAGAAATTGACATTTATATGAAGGCTAATAGATGGCTGGATTGTGCCGTTAGCATTGTTGAGTGCAGGCCTGTGTTCTGGTTTAGCCACCAATGGGCCTTGTAAGGGACCTTAAAAGAAATCATCCAAGTTACAGGAAGCCAATTCTAATCTCGTCATAAACTTCTTGGGGAGGCCTCTTAAAACATTATATAATTCTAACTTATTAGTAATATAAGTGTGAATCAGCTCCTCAGCATCCTATTTTTTTTTTGTTGAAAATTGGATACACTACTTGTATGCAGTAGTAGCACTACAATTTAACTTTGGGATTCTTAAAGTGTTGACTTATCTTACTTTGTTTTATAGAGTCCCTTAAGTCCCTTGAGATTTCTGTTTAGTTTGTGCGTACAATATAATTATTTTGTGGCAAAAGATACATAAGTCATTGCAAAGGGAAGCCTATTCTTTGAAAACCACAAATGTAGCTGCTGCCGGTTGTTTTTCATTAAAAGCTGTTAGAATATGATTCTGTAACCAATTTTTTCTGTTTATGGCAGTAGCACATGCAAATGTTTCCTGTTTCTAAGTATTATATTTAAGTGCTCTTATTCTGAAGGATAATGGCGGAAGTAATGTTGGTCGGTATTGTGTATGTGTTCTGACTTGATAAAATTAACATACGCTCCATCCTCTGCGCTTTCTGTTTCTTGAACCAATTATATGGCATTTGTAAGTGAAAACAAAACTTTGTAAGCGCTGGTCAGCCCTTTATATGTTATATGGTAAGATTATGGATTACCATTAAATCCTCCTGCCCACAAGATAATAACTTGTGCGCAAAATATAAAAAAAAAATTCTTTAGGGACTTTGGGGGTTCTGTAGGGTTGTTCTTTAAGCTTATAAGGATTTGTTATTTTAGATGTTCACCTTGACATATTGATACCTGTTTTAATGCATTTTTGTCATCTGTACTTAAACCACCGTGATGTTTGTTTTTGACTATTGAATTCTGGAAATCCTAAGCGTTAAAAGAATTCAGCCCAAGGGTATCAATAAACTGAACTTGGACCTTGAAAGAAATGAGGCAGTAAAGATGTCATAAAGCAGTGACTGCAGATTCTGCAGTTGTTCGTGCATTCACCGTCTTGCGACTCTGGAGATATGGTGACGCTGATGTTCTGTTGCGTTTGTCCTAATGCATTGCTGCTGATGCACTGAATGACAGTGTTGCCGTGGTCTTTTCCACTCAGGATGACGGTGCTGTTCACTCTGAGCTTTGACACAGTGGTTATAAGAGAGAACTCAGTGAGGTTCTTCAACAACGGCCATCTCATGGTGGGTAAAGGAGACCCCTCGGTGATGCAAGTACAGGTCAGGACCTTTGACTGAACACGACATCCAGAGCTTTTAAAGATCTTTGGAAACACTGTAAACACACAAACAGAATCCCAAACAGAATGCTGATGCAAAAAATTGTGAACATAAACTTCTTTTTCAATACGTCACTCACATCTCACAGTTACATCAGCAAATTTGATCACAGTTGTGTCCATGTGTTGTGCTGTGCAGCTGTACTGGCCGGAATGTTCCGTCGTCACATTACGGATAAAAAGTATGGCTGATCCAGTGTTGCTCAGCTGGTCAGTATCAGAACCGGGCATAGCCCATGTGATACGAGACAATGGAACGCTGTCAACACTGCATGTCAGATTCAGAGCCTCTCCTTCCTCAACAGTTTCTTTACCGGTGATCACAAGTTGCCTCATGTCTGTGAAGCAATTTTTACACAAAATATGTAATTGTATTCTTTAAGTATAATTAGTATATGCATAAAACTATTTTATATCAAAGTATATCATTAACAAGATATGCTGTAAATGATATACACCAGTCAGCCAAAGCATTAAAACCTCCTGCAATAACATTTATGATGTTGTAAAACTCTACACATCGAGGAACCCACATGAGAGAACAGATCTTAACATGAATTAAAGATGAAAAGGATGAGAATAAAGGACGGTGTGATCCACTCACAGGTCACATTCAGGGTCACCGTCTCCTCTGCAGTGACGTTGTTTGCAAAGCTGACCTTACAGGTGACCTTGGTGCCATGGTGTTCAGCAGAAGATTTGAAAGTCAAAGTTGAGCTGTGTCTCTGTGTGACAGCGGACAGC